>KN832883.1:697243-784551 GCA_000827325.1 Oidiodendron maius Zn | reverse complement strand
GGGGCCGGAGCACCCTGATACGCTCGCCAGCGTTGACAACCTTAGCTGGATATTGTCTAGACAGGGAAAGTATAAAGAGGCCGAGGCGATGCACCAGCAGGCGCTCAAAACAAGTGAGAGGGTACTGGGGCCGGAGCATCCTGATACGCTCAGCAGCGTCAGCTACCTTGGCTCAGTATTCTCGATCCAGGGCAAGTATGAAGAGGCAGAGGTGATGCACCAGCGGGCGCTCAAAACAAGAGAGAGGGTACTGGGGCCAGAGCACCCCTCTACGTTCAGCAGCGCCAGCCGCCTTGGCTCGGTGTTTTCGAACCAGGGCAAGTACGAAGAGGCCGAGGCGATGCACCAGCGGGCGCTCAAAGGATATGAGAAGGTACTGGGGCAAGAGCACCCCTCTACACTCAACAGCGCGAGCCACCTTGGCTCGGTATTCTTGAGTCAGGGCAAGCATGAAGGGGCCGAGGCGATGCACCAGAGGGCGCTTAAAGGATATCAGAAGGTACTGGGGCTAGAGCACCCCTCCACACTCAGCAGCGTCAGCCACCTTGGCTTGGTATTATCGAGCCAGGGCAAGTATGAAGAGGCCGAGGTGATGCACTGGCGGGCGCTCAAATCAAGAGAGAGGGTACTGGGGCCAGAGCACCCCTCTACGCTCAGCAGCGTCAGCCACCTTGGCTCGGTGTTGTCGAGCCAGGGCAAGTATGAAGAGGCCGAGGCGATGCACCAGCGGGTGCTCAAAGGAACAGAGAAAGGTGATAGGGAAAGAGAAAGGTAGTAAGCTAGCTTGACTCTGGTCTAGGAAAGTTGTAGATTAATATTTGCTAAGACATTTAATCTATAGTATTCTTATAGTCTTCTGTCCTTCTAGCTCTATTTTATAGAGGGGTCTAGGAGTAAGCGTGAAGATATAGCCGGATGATTCGCCACTATGCAGGGCGAAGCTTCTTGAACCCTCTAGATCGGTGACTAGAAAGCTAATGATAGATCTAAGAAGGACGAAGAGCATGATATGGAGCATGATCAGACAGGATAGTGGAAAGCAGGAGGGAAAGCCCGACTAGAAGTATATATGTCGACGAGCACTACGTCCAAAGACGGGCGACCGAGAGGAAGAAGAATATCACTCTTTGCCTCCGACCTTAAACCCTATGTGAAAAGAATATTGCAATCTTCAAATTATCCGCCTTGCTTGCATTGCACATTAAGCGATGAATTCATTGAAATCTCCAAGAAGCGGAATATCAGCATCAAATTAGTGTTATGAATTTCTGCGTCTACGCTCCGCCAGAGCTGCCTCTATCCAGCTTGAATCCGGGGTGGCTCTCTGGTAATAGCCTTATTCCCTTCCGGGCACACGCAGCCACCGTCCTGCATAGCATATACTTCACAAACCTGAGCGCCTCGAAAGTAACACTACCGTGCAACCCACTCTCTGTTGATAGACGCTAATGAAGAGGAAAGGTCTATTGAATAAAGGGAAGATGCTTTTCAAGATGCATTACATGTGAAGTGACTTGGGTTGAGCTTCTTTAGCTAGGAAGAAAAGCTGCTTCTATCTTCGCGCTTTGGTCGTGCTACAGAGTTAGTTAAACTTTAGTGATGACAATAGAGCGGGTTTCGATGGATTCACGCGGGACAGCACCTTCTGGAGCCCGAGGGTTGACGAATGAGATGTGGGGACAATCTATAGAGAATGGCTATTAGGTTATGGCAGCCAGGATGTTGATTTAGAAGAACTTACATCGGGCATGGGAACCGGCTTTAGTGTCGTACATGACAAAGGCGAAAGGTTCAGAAGGCGTCTGTTTTTCGAGCCAGAACCATTTGTGGTTGGGGTTATAGGTCAGGTAATACACCTCGCCTACTCGGTCTGGGATGATGCGATCTGTTGCAACAAGGTCCTCGGGATCCACAGACCGGCTATCGCACAGGGCGAGAGGACGATCTTCTAGAACAGGGACCAGAGTTCTCCACGTGCTGTATCGGGTCAGAGCAGTTGTCTTCTGGCGCGATACTACTTACTTGATGATTCTGATACGGTAACCTGGCTTCAGAAACTTTTGCTTGTCGTCCTCGGTCATATAGCGGTTGATGACGACTGGGCCCGAGTCGTAGGTTATATCTGTTGGCGATGGTTAATAAGGGGTGCTTGAAATATAAGACTTGCTTAGTGACCAACCATTGTGGACACCGCGGGCGGGGCCTTCAGTCAGGAGGGGATCGTTGAGGTCGAATTCCTTGCGCTGAAAGACGACATTCTTCCGGAGTCGCGAGTCGTAGCATTTGACGTAGACAGCGTTGAGCTTGTCTGTCAATAGATCCTCCGTCTCCTCGAGATAGTGCTTGACATCGTCTGCACGGAGGAATTGAGTGAACCTGCTCTGGTGGGACAGGACTTCAAAACCGCAGTCATCGATTTTGAAGTCGCTAATGGTGTTACGGATGTCGTGGATGGTGATGCCCGCATAATCCTGGAACTCAAGGTTGTCGACGCGCTGGACGTCGGGATCAAAGCGTTCATGGGGGGGAAGAAAACACCAGTAGGGTTTCTCCTCGTCGTAAAGGGGCAGCTTTTGGAGGTACTCCAGGCTGGTTTGGACGGCGGGCATTATGAGAGGCCGGAGGGTGTTAGATAGAGACTAAGAGTAAGAGTACAAGATCTGAACGTGAAGCACAAACACGGGGACCAGAAAAATCGCGTACGTTGATCACGAGAGCTGCGGGGCAGGAGATGCTCGATTACGATTGCGGTAAGCAGTTGGCGGTCTGGGCCGAACGGTGCGGCTCCGCGGCATAACCCCGTGAGAATCCAGAATTTAACAAAGCGGGAGGCGGAGACGGAGAGATAAGCACGGACTACTTACTCTACATAGTACAGAGTCCACTAGGACGAGTGTTAGGACGAGTACAGTATAGGCGAGAGAGTGGAGAGATGGTGGAGACAAATGGTGGGGGGACTTAGGATACATCAACACTGGTGTCGATTTTACTAATGTTATACGGCATTCTCGGTAGTTTACTTTGTATACTCACTATTTGTACAGTGTACACTCACTCACTTAATGTATATAGGTATGAATACAACTTGTATTGCTCTTTATAATAGGATATCACCCATTTGCTAAGTATAACACTTATACGTGATAAAATAAGGGCTACTATACTATACATTTACCAAAGCACCCAAGCCGTGAGCACATATTTTGACTACCTATTTTAGGAAGTACGGGTGTTGGATGGCGAGTCGGGTAGTGGAGTTAGTGAGAGTAGGCTGTAATATTGGTGAGACCTGCCCTATAAAATTAGTGAGTGGTCAACTAATTCACGATGATGACTAATATGAACCAATATCGACACCCTAAATATTGCTAAGATCGACTCCAAAGAGGAGGGGAAGCAATCTTCGAGCCATTGGGCATTGGATATTGGGCACCACTGAGGCATTTTTGGCCCTAGGAGAGAGCTAAGCAGAGGATTCAGCCTTGGGCTCTGGCATTCGTTCGGGGCTCAGGGGTCGCTGGGTCGCTGGGGTTACGGGTATTTGTGGGCTCTGCACACGCTTTACAGACAATGCTTTGTAGACGCAACGACGCTTGACTTTCTCTCAACCTTTTGCCCTCTATCAACAGCATCAATCTCTACATGGCTGCCCCTGGCTCCATGGCAGGCATCGCGGCACTCCCGAGATAGTGCCACCCTCCGAGGCTGAGTGTGTGCGCCGTCATTGGACCCGCGAAACGCTCGTCCAGATTGTCGGGTGGATGGTGTGGCCTCGCAGCCTCGTCTCCTGTGCGGATGGTAAGAGAAGGACGGTGTAGAGTCAGATTAGAATATTCTAGGACAAGAACGGTACTAATCATATAACCATGTGTGACTCTACCGGCGTCTGCAATCTGCCCTTCTGCACCTGCCCCATCCTTCCCCTATCTATGCCGTGCAGCCCTCCGTCACCAGACCACACCCACTGCGTCCTCCCCCCCACAGTCCAATGCGATATCGTACCGTAATAGTCTCAGACAGATTGTACAGTTGTATCGTCGCAATTGTATCCCACCGTGGTGGCATCGAGACTGCTAGGTATCACACGCTAATCGTCTAGATAGGGGATGACCTTGTACAGAAACCCCTCACCCATTGTCTTATTCACTCACTCCATTTATTCATTTCCCGACACATTTGGCTCTGTTGTGTCTCGCTTACCTGGTTTATTCTCCTCCCCAACCTCCACCATCCATCAATCATCCCGTCTTCTTCCCCAACCCCTCCCCATCCCCCTCCACGTCTCCAACTCTCCCTAGACCTACCGGCAGACGCATTCAGGCAACCAAGACTCGCAAGTACCTACAGTACGACCCTTTCCCTACACGCGTCAGTGCCTTTTGATCGTTACGTGGGCCGCGACTCTTGGCTTTGGAATATTTATTCTGAATCGCAATCACAATAGCGACCCCAGGGTATCTGGATCCCCGCGCCCCTCCACAGCGGGCATTCCCTACGGCAGAATTTGGTAAGACCACGGCTCCCAATCCACGACCGCGCCCGCCTGCGGCCGTCATCATCACCCGGCGCACAAATTAATTGCCTACTTGGCCTTTGCTCGCTCGTACAATATGGATCATTTAGATCCCCAAGACGTACTCTCCCTATCTCCTCCACTTCGTCCGTCGACTAGCTCTGCTAATAATCCATGGCATCCAGCCCCCATCCCGATCGGTTTCTCCCGAGGTCCCAGATCACCGAGACGCCCCCCTTCAATCCCCTCTCGCTCGAGCCGTCGAGGACTTCTTCAAGTCGGTCAGCCCCGAGGGGTTTCCGTTGTCGAAAGGCACAAAGGCAAAGGCACAGCCGTGGCGAACACATTGGGCCGGCCCTCAGCCACCCACGGAGGATGGCAAGCTGATTGTCGCGTGTCCTAAGATTTGTACCTACGGTACGTCAATGGCTCGGAATTTTCTCCCGTCGGCCTCTGCATAATGTGTCTCCGCTAACACTCATTCTTCGTATAGGTAGCAATAACCTGGGCGGACTTTGACGTGCGACGGTAGTGGCAACATGACTCTTCGTGGAACTGTTGTTTTTGCGACAATGCTTGGCTCTGTTGGTATAGTGGAGGAAAGCGGTGCAGAAACACTTGGCGTGCAAATGTCAACGGCCATCAGTGGATACCCTATATACGCAGCGTTCTTATAACCATTAGATAACCGTAGGCAGTTGCGATACGTTTCATCAGCTGCTATTGCAAGAGATTTATCCGGCGCAATAAGTATAAAATTTAGTGTGTTTTCTAGAAGCATGGTGGTGTAGATCAGAAATGCCGATCCCTTCCTCCCCCTCCACCCCACGTCCCGTCTGCCTCAGGATGCCCTTTATCCTTTCACTGAATCGATGCCCTGCAGTTCTTTATCTGCATGCTGTCTCTGTCACAAGCTGTTGTTGGATGGTAGAAGGTGAGCAGGGTTACGACGCCATGCACGTCGCCCGACTCGGCACCAGCACGCTCCCATGGGCAGCAAAGTGAGGCTGACTCCCGACGCCTTATATATGGACATGGAAATATGGGTAGTGGGCCGTGACCCCGCATGCGGGATGATTTTGTGCACTGGGCATGGTAGTGCTGAATACTCCTCGTCCTCGTGTTGATAATTTGAACCATTCCTGGAGTTGGACAATCTCATCTCCTTTCCATGAGGAATGGACATTAATGTCTTTGCGGGCATGCCAACAAGCATCCACTTAGTCATTCCATCTTGTTACCCTAATGTAATACGGCACAATGGACGTGAAATACTTGAAAGAAGATGAGCAAGATGTGGATTTCAGGCAAGTCCCAGTCAACCCCACTTAGGTTTTCATGTATTGATGAGCAAGCAACCAGTGACACGAGACATTTTACCTTTACAAGATGGGAAGAGGCCGTCCTTTCCACTAAGCAGTCCCTTTCTAGCTCAGGTATATTCGCGACTTGCTACAAGTCATCCTTCTCCCTGTCGACCTGCTAACAGTGCCATATTAGACTTGGACAAGGTAACAGAGACGACCGACTGGCAGACGCTTCAGACCGACCTGCGAAAGCAATCTATTGACCCCAATGTATCACCGGCGATTAGGCGACTGTTAGGCCATCTTGCGCCTTTTCCACGGACCCTAGCCACTTTTGTGGGGAAGTTCACACAAATCATCAACCCATACGAAGGGGATTTCACAATAATATGGGGCTTGGTAGACTTGAATATCAAGGTACGCGGTGTTCGGTATCCAGTGGTTCAGTCGATGCTGATCAAGAGGTAGCTATCGCGTGTGTCCATAGAGAAGCTTAATAGAACGGCTGGTTGGACTAAGAGACTCCGAAGCGTCCTGGAGCTCTTTAATCGCTGCCTTAGTGTTTGTGATGACTTCAACGAGGCTCGATATGCCATGGTGGATGTTTTGGGTATGGACATATCAGTGTGTTTCCTTACTGTGTGGCGTACTGACAATGGTAGAATGGATGCTGCAAATTTTTGTGGAATCTGTTAGACACCTCCGCCACTGCCCGACAGGTAAATCGAAGTAGCCAGCGAAGATGAATTATATAGCTGACGAGTTTATGTAGATGGCGAAGCAACAAAAGCGTGGAGAGGGTTGGAGTTGAAAATTAACGACGACCTGACTAGCATGGAAGCTGCTGTGAAACACCTCAACGACATAAACAGTTACTCTCAGGCCAATCAAGAACGCCAAGTTAAAAATCTGTCCCTGCGACATGCACCCATCATTGTCCCGGATGAGCCAGCAACTTTCCCTATCCAGATGTTGCCAAGAAATCCAAATCCAAACTTCTACGGCCGACAAGAGGAATTAGAAAAGATTCATCAATACCTTGATCCCGCCACTAACTCGAGTCTACGAACGTATTCCATTTATGGACGTCGTGGTGTGGGTAAAACTGATCTTGCGCTGCAATATTCCTATACAAACCCTTCTCGGTTCGACGCTATATTTTGGGTTAATTGTGAAACTTCGCTCTCTTTGCGACAAAGTTTCACCGATATGGCTATTCAGCTTAATATTCCAGGAGCAGATAGAAATGGTATGCAACCTTGCTGCTGATGCGACTTCTCACACTAATGTTGTTCAGGACATCATGAAGAGAATCAACTTATGGTGCAGAAGTGGCTCAAAGTAACAAGTATGTATGTGCTCTGATAGTAAATAACGTTAGCAACTGACCGCATAACAAGAGGCAAAATGGCTACTGATATTTGATAACGCTGGTATGCTCACCAATCGAGGATGGCGTGAAGCTTAATGTGTTCTACCACTAATCCACGTGCAAAGAACGCGAATCTATCTTACGGGGCTACTGGCCACTTGGTGCTTCTGGTGCCATTCTGTGAGATTCCTGGGGATACTTTTGAAAATAATACGGCTAATGCGAGAGGGTAGGATTACGTCGAGAAAGTATTACAACTTCATGAATGATGCCAAGCGACAGGGTGACACAATCAAGCCCTTTACTGAAAAACAAAGTTGGGGCCTTCTGATGCAACTTCTTGGGCCCGATTGGCAAGATATGGATAAGAAAGGCCTCATCAAAGGAACAGAAGAAGCGGCCGCTAAGACTTTGCTGAAAGATCTTGGAGGTGTATGTTCCAAAGATCTGACTTTCATCTACGTGTTCGAGCTGATGCATACTTCTAGTTAGCCCTTGCCATCCAGCAAGCGGCAGAATTGGTGAGAAATCCTAATATTGGCGGGTTAACAATTGCTTCGATGTACGATTCATTCAAGGAGCACAAAAAGACTCTTCCTCCACGTCAAGCGGGGGAGCGAACCTCGATTGTGCACGCTCTCGATTCCCTGTGGTACATGACCTTTACCCACTTGTCGAGAAATGCACACGATCTTTTGAGTGTCTTGTCACTGGTATCTCCTGGTAACATCTCTTGAAAGGCCCAGACCCGGTCACAGGCTAACACTAGGTAGATGGTATTCTGATTGATCTCTTTCTCCCGAAAAACCAAAGAGCCCTTGACGGCAAGCTACAATTTTGCAAGCAGCACCCGAACCATGTCGACCCAGAATCTCAAGCAACTTTGTCCAGCGTAATCACAGTCCCGCCTTTACTGCAAGCGACAATTGAGGAACTGGTAAAATTCAAGCTGATCAAGCAGGAATCAAGAGAACTATGGGCGCACAGAGTGGTTCAAGAGGCCATGAATTACCACTCTATGGAGGAACTACAGGCGTACTTTGACAGTGCAACTGCGCTGGTCTATGAAGCTTTCCCTAAGCAAATCCGAGGAGAGTACCTCTTAAATCAACAGGGGGCTTGCCAGGCATACATTCCCCATGGAGCGCACCTTAGTTTCCAGTTCTCCAAGCTTCACGGGCCTGAAGCTGCCGGTAGATTAATGGGGTATTTGCACCTCATCCACGCATTTGACATGGCTAACACAGTACACGAATAGTTCTCAGAAGTTCATCCGTTTGCTCACCAATTGCGCCTGGTACTTGTACGAAGTCAGCGATTACGATACATGCATCCGTCTAGTGGAAACTGCACGAATGGCTTGCCAGGATAAAGAATCTCTGGATTATGCATCCATCTGCAACGCTGCTGGGGGATCATACTACGAACTTAATCAACTCAGGGAGTGTCGAAAGAACTGGGAGACTTTTCTTCAAATTCAAGAATCTAAATTGGAACCCGACAGCTTGGAGGTACGATATTCAACTACGCTTGATGTGGGTCCTAATGAAATAACAGTTATCAATCTCTTATCATAACATGGGCAACCTCGAATCAGCCTCTGATAACCTGCAGGAGGCAATGTCATACTTTATGAAGGCAATAGATATTCGTCTCAAGGCCGATGACTCGGCAGCGAGTCTCCTTGCTAACTCTTATCTGTGCCAATCACGAGTTCACTACCTATGGGGAGAATACGAGACGGCCTTCAACCTCCTCGCTAAGTCCGAAGCACTGTTTGTCCGGACGTCAGGAGCCGATGCACATTTTATGGCACAGTACGTTGCTATATCCCCGACGTGGAAGAAGAGCTAATTAGTCGTATAGTGTTCACTACGCGTATGGCAACATCGACTTTGCCCAGCAGAAATGGATGACAGCGCGAAGATCGTACGAAACCTGCCTAAAAATTGGTCTCGCCACGGCGCCCATTCATCCCATCACCGCCGCTGCATATTATAGCTTAGGCTGTGTGGAGCTCGAGCGGAAGAACCATGACAACGCGAAGTAAGTAACGCCTCCCATTTCCATTTCTCTCAGTTCGAGGGATGAAAGCAAAGAAATTCTGACGTCTGTTTGTCCCGTCTTCAGGAGCTGGCTCGACAAAGCGATGGCCATAGCGCAACTCCGAAGCCCTAACCGCGACGACGGCACTATGGCGCGAATAATGTGGAAGACGTCTAAAGTCCTTGAGGCTGATACCTTTGGCACGTATCAAGCGGAAGCAACGGCGCTGCGTATCAGAGCTGACATGGCGCTTAAGACGCTGACAGCCAAGGGCGAGGGTGGCGTCGTCATCGCGCTCGACGAGGAGGGGAACGCTGACCCAGTCGAGGAGGAGGATGCATATGATGCTCTGGTGCCGGGGTACTTCAGATAAGATTATTACTGTTACTTAAATTTTCTAAATATCGTTGGCTTTGTTCTTAAGTTAGTTTATATATCCTTCAGCTAAGCAAGGATAAGTAAGGTTTTGATTTAGCTAGCTAGCTAACCCTGTAGTCCGTCCATCTATGCCGTTTGTTCCCTCTCCATCGGTGCTATATGCAATCCGTGCCGTCTATGGCAAGCATCAAGTATAAGTAGATAGGACGAATGTTACAACGCGCCCACTTCTGTGAATTCCTCCTCTCCTCTCCCCTTCTTCCTTTCCTCTCCTCCCCACCCTCCCTCGTAAAGAATCAGATAGGTGATTTACCTCTCTTCCCAAGTCTCTTGTCTTCTTCTATGATGATATATCCATGTGATCAGGCATGCACATCAATTATTACAAGAACAACCCGACGAATTGAGTTGCTTCTTAGCGTATGCGACTTGTAGGGCGCCGAGGACAGACTGTTTTGCGTTTTAAAATTTCTTGTTAGTCATAGTGTGATGTGGTGCTTCTGGAGAGAGACGGGTGGTTTTGGTTTGGGCGTGAGGCGTGGTGAGGGAAAAGAGAGGCGAAGGGGAGGGGAGGGAATGAATTGCTGTATTTACCTGAGTGAAACCGAAGATGATGCTTATAGCGCCGACAATTATTACTGCCTGTAAAGGGACGTTAGGTTAGATTTTAAGCAGAGTAGTGGGGAGGGATTGAAATATAACAAGGTGAACAAGCATCTAAAGCACCAAATGATAGCAAAATAAAGAACAAAAAATAAGGAAACCAACCCAAATCGTCCACCACGCCAACGCATCCCTCTTGTCATTCCATATCCCCCGAAAGGTAGTTGGGTGGCACCCACGCACGTATTCCTGCACCTCGCCGAGGCGCCGCCCGAAGAACGGAAAGTCTGCCATGGGGCAGTGCTGCATGCTGGGGTCGGGCGCATCGAGGACGTCATAGATGTCCGCCGCTTCACTGGTGGTTGTCGGCGAGCGGGTCGTAAGGAGGGGGAGGAGGGGATCTGGGGGGATATTGGGGTTGCCGTTCTTACTGTTACTGCTCATTTTACTGTATGCGGTTTTGGCACTTTCTGTGCTCATGGATGAGGTACTGGTGGAGAAGGTTGGGTTTGAGCTGTTATTACTCCTGCTGCTGCTGGCGGTGGTGGGGGTGGTGTCGATATTCCCGAGGTCTGCTTGAAGGGTTGGCAGGATGGTAGAGAAGTCTGAGGATGAAGTTGGTGTTTGGCCGAAGATGAGACGGTAGGTCAACAGGACCTCCCTGAAAAAGTCGTGGGTTAGGTCGTCTGTCGTGAGACCGTGGGGGATAGAAACGGTAGAGGAGTTGAAGAGTCTTTTTTTCGATTAAGAAAGGCGGGCAGGTTAGTTTCTCTGACTTATCGAGGAACGGGGTGAGAGGCGGGCTTAAAATGTTGATTCTTGGGGGCATACGTACTGTGCTAACGCTGCTTTCGTCGGGCTACAGTACATTATCAGGCAGAGCGACGGGAAGCGAAAGATCTTTAGGATCTTTCTCCGGCGGTCGAATTCCAAATGCAGGGCGAGGCAGTCGACCAGCTCAATTTTGATGCCCGCCGTCCGGTTCAATGTTTGGAAGCACAGCAGTGGTACCTCGAGCTCGGTGTTGCTCCTCGAGTGGAATAATAAAGGAGAGGAGCACCCGCTGTATATCGCTTTTGACGGCTCTGGGATAATCTCGCCAAACCCTCGCAGTAGGCTGTCGAGGGGGAAGTCCATGTTCTCAACGCTTTGTTGGTAGTGTGTAAATGTCTTAGATCTATTCCGTGGTGGCCTATAGGAATTTCTCGGGTGTGAATGTTGGCTAGAGGGCTTGACGATTTGCAGGAGGTTGTCTTCCGGGTATGGCTCTGGGCAATAGAGCAATGCTTAACATATCCTTTAGCTCTTTTCTGCCTTTATATGGGGGCGACGTTACATACTTATCCATCCCAGAGCGGCAAAAATTAGTTGACTAGCCTGTGAACGATCTGGATCGGCTTCTTCTAAGATCTTCCCGTTGTATAACTTGTCAACAACTTCAATAAGAGCAAGGTCATCTTTCTCTAAGACTGCAAGTATAGTTGTCAACATTTTAAAGGCCCGGGATAAATCTTTGTTATTAGGGGTGTTGGAAGCAACGTGTGCATTTATCAGAACCGGCCGGAACAGTGGGACCCATGATTCTCTGATTTTTGACTCGAGAAATGATGTATACCATTGACAGGCGACTTCGAGGGTTGGCGGCCGAAATCTTTCTCCTGTCAGGGCGAAGAGAAATTCATCTGACTCTTGAGAGGTTGGAACTGAAACTGGGCTTAAAATAGTCTTGGATTTACGGACAGATGGTGTCCCTGAGGAGTCAGTAAGCAAATGCAAGAATATGTGTGAACAAAAGCGACTTACATTTCAAAAATGAATCTACAGACCAGCGCCATTGAGTTGATAGAGAGCTGGCGGTTCGACTGAGCACTGTGTTTTGATCACTCTGAACAAAATTAGAAGACATAGACCTGCTTGATGGGCCAACACGTACGGAATAGCTAGCCCCAGGAAGCTTCCGCCTTGAAGTCACTAAAGATTCTTCGTCATATTGCGAATTCTTTACTTCAACGGTCTCTCCTCTAGGAACCTCCATAACAAAACCATAGTAAAGGCCACGTTAGAGAAAAATTCCAAAAATATCCATCAAAAGTCTAAGTGCGATGAGCAATCGGCCTCCTAAAGCTTGACATACCACCTTCTTCTCATCCCATATCGGTTTGAAAGGGCCGTCTTGCCCCCAAAACGAGGCTTACCCGCTGCACCTTCGCATCTGATGCCAACCGCACCATGCTGCTGCCACCTATTTTATAGCTAGGATAAAGGCCAATCATTTGTCGCCTTGTCTTGGAGTTGTGACTTCATGGACCAGTCGGGCCTCACACTGTCTTCCTCCGGCAGCAACACGATGTCCGAACTCTGTCCTCTGTCGTCATATCGCCGACGATGCCTGCAACGACCAGCCCTATTTCTCAAATTTGTTGGATGGCTCTACTGGACAGTACAAAATGTCACATGTCGCGATACACCATTAGCGAGGCTCGCCTCACACAAACGGCTTACCCGAAATCCAGAATCTGCCTGATCAACGGATGCTGGCTGCACCCTTGACGTGCTCAACAAGGAAAGCCTCAACACTTATTCCGGCAGCCGATAGTAATATAGCTGCGATTTGGAGGCTCAGCGAGTAAGAGACCTCTCAGCCGGTGCCAGATTGCGGCTGGTTCTGATTGTGGTATTCTGAGTCGCCGGCAATCCATTCGAGAAGATTAATCCTGAAACAGACAAATTTGAGGTACGGAACAGGTACAACAGGAGAATGTGACTTGTAATCTCCCTAAATGACCATAGCAGATATGATAAATCATATTTCCTGAAAAGATACAAGAGAATACAAGAGCTAGAAATCGTATGAAAATTAGGGAGTTTTCATGTGATGGGATTTTCGGCCTGCAGGGCTCGGCGACTAACATTGAAGCATGAATACAACGTTGCCAAGCAAGGATGCTATGCGAGGCCACTGTCACTGGTAAGGCAGAATTTCTGAAGTGGATCTTACAAAATCTGCCTTGTATGTTTGACGTAACGAGTATTAAGATGTAGAGTGAGTAGAATGCAATGGCGAAGTCGACTGCGGGGGCTATAAGCTCTGGATGAGAACAACCTTGTGCCGGTGCCATCTCTAAGCTTTGCCTGTGCTACGAGCACGTTATAGGCCGGTAGGTGGCCTGTGAGATATCAAGCAAGGCTAGGTCTCGCCCTATACGAGGCAGTTCTGTGAACACCTAGCAAGATATCAGAATTACAAGACGACAAAGAGAGTAGTTCTTGACTTGACCTGTATCTGGCTTTGATCACGAATTAAATCTCGGATTAAGATGTGGCACCTTGTGATATCTCGTCCCTTATTGCCTATGCTTCTATATGCACGAAGCATCTTACGGCGAAGCAGGATTTATTCCGGACATATCATCGTCCGAATCAGTTAACCCTACACACTATCTGCTCTAGTCGAGTTTAATATTAACCCATAGGCCCATACGAATACATAATGGAACGATATATTGTCTATTTGTTGATACTACCGTATTGACTATCCTGGGTTCCATCAAGCAACAGGAGCTCTAATACCTGCGAGCCCGCTTGCGAATGGGCTCTCCTTGAAGCGGGTCACGAGAACCCCTGCCGTTATGAGTATGAACATCTTCACCGTTTCCCTTTATCCTCTCACCGAACCGAAAAACTGCCTTTGTGATCTTATGGTCCGCAAATTCTCGATAAGCTTCTAGAGCATCCTCGATCTTGAATTCTCGGTCGAACACAAAGCTGGGCTTCGCGCCATCCCTCTCAATGAGAAGTTTCAACAGTGCCTGAAGCTGCTTATATGGCACACCCGAAATAAACCCAGCTTTGATGGACTGACTCTTCAGCCAAAAGTCACCAATAGGGACACGCAATATGCCCTTCGCGGCATCTTTTGTTGAAGCACCTTAACTCTGTCAGAAAATAATTCACCACAACTGATAAAGCTTACCGATGTCAGTAGAAGTGTAAACTCCAATAAGTCCAATACCACCACCAGTTCGAGTTACATTAATAGCTTGGGTGATCAATAAGTTCTCGACGTTGTCGCCGTCAGCATTGATGCACTCGAAGCCAACACAGTCGCATGTCCTGTCCACGCCGTTCGGCTCGAATTCTAGGATTTGCGCTACGGGGTCTCCGTGAGCGAAATTGATAGGAATCGCGCCGATACTCTTGGCTCGAGCAAGTCTCTCTGGAACATGGTCGACACTATATACCCTGACAGCGCCGCGAAGCTTTGCAGAGTATGCACAGAGCAGCCCTACTGGACCTTAATTGTGCAAGCAATATTAGTCTCTGTTTGTCTTGAATATCTATCCAGAAAGTAACACATACCAGCACCAAAAACAACCACTGTATCTCCTAGAACCTGCCCTGCCGCATCCAAAGCGAACCAAGCTGTCGGCCAGATATCTGCCAAGAGAAGATAATCAAGCTCATGTTCGTCTCCCGGTGGCAGGACGAGAACATTGACATTCGCATTCGGAACTCGCATAAATTGAGCTTGTCCACCGTTCGTCTCAGGAAAATCTCCATACTGGCCTACGCCGAAGACTTTCTTAAAGACGAAGTCGCCATGGGAATTAGCCTTCTCATCAAAATCATCAATGACAACTCGATCGCCCCTTTTCAAGGTCGTAATATCGCTGCCAACCTCCTCAATGATGCCCATGGTTTCGTGGCCGAAAGTTAGGCCGATATCCATGTCAATGCGGCCGCGGAAAGTATGCAGGTCAGTACCGCATATTGCTGCACTGGTGACACGCACAATGGCATCTAGAGGATGACGGATCTTCGGGATTTCAACTTCCTTGACGCTCACAGATTCCACTTCACCTTCCCACTTGACTGCCTTCATCACGCCATGCTTTAAATAAGACATTTCTGAGAAGTATCGTTACAAGATTTAAAAATTGCAATTTAGTATTTATGTATCTTATAGAAATATAATAATATACCTCACTCTCTCCTACTTATATACCATGCGATGTAATTTTGGTTTGTAATATCTCACGTCATAAATTCGAAGACAGTAAGATGAACTAACGCCGTTTTCGGCATTCATTTTCGCTTTACTGAACATCTTCTATAAGCTTAGTCGTATTCACCGGCCAAATAGATACCTGCCGAGCATTCAATAAGCACTCATTCCATGGCTGTACATATATTTGGGCAGAAGACTTTGCACAGCCCTGGTCAAGAATTGTAAGCTGCAAGCTACATAACGTTCGTATAAATGTGTGTATCCTCCGAAATGTCTCCATAATGGTAACAGAATCTGATGTGAGCAAATAGGCTTCTAGTCATACAGAGCATTTCAAGATAAACAGCTGAAATTTCACTGAGCAGGGCAGCAATTGCGTCCATGATTTTTACGACAACTTCGAGACACACCGTTGAGTTGCAACTACATTTTCTTTTCCTTAGATAAAGCATTTCCATATTAGGCATAGTATTGGGATACAGTGGCAGCTACAAATAGGTCGACAGAACAAGTGTCACCTCCCGCCACTACCTAAGAACTCCCATTATTGCATTGCAATGGATCGCGAGTGCCGTATTTGCTGTGAGGCGCAAGAATGGCTTAGATATCAAACCTCTGCCCTACAAGTTCCTCCCCGACCTTCCACAACTTCTTGGCAATGGTCAAGTCAGTCGCAAATGGCATTGCTTGCTTAACCTGGCAATCCTCCAGATACACGCCTGATTTATCTACGATCATAGTCAGCCAATTCATCTCGGAATAGAAAAACCATGGCTGGCATTACCCTTCAGAGCTGGATCAAACGCCGCAACCAATGTGGTGGAGGCGCCCTGGCTCAAGGTCTTCCAATACATCATTGTAGCAGACGCGCCTAGGTCTTTGTCGGTGGTCGTGCGTTGCAGCTCTGTGCGGATAGCTATTCCAGTCATTCAGTATTCAGGCCTGGGGAAAATAAAGGCGGGAAATATCCTACCGCCAGGATGTAATGTGTTTACTGTCACGCCTTTCCCCTTCAATAACTCCCCTAGTAGAACTGCGAACAGAATTGACGCCGTCTTGGACTGCCCATATGCAACAAATGGAATATATTTGGTGTCTGTAGGGATTCGGAGTTGCTCCAAGATAGTTAAATTCGGGCGTTCTTCCTCCGGAACATCTGTTGCTGCCTTCTCAACATTAAGATCGTGGAAGCGGATAGGCGAAATCGGAGATGCGCTACTCGCGACAATGACGATGCGAGCCTCACCCTTGATCCTCCCCGCTTCAACGATCTTGTTCAAGATGAGATTCGTAAAAAGGAAGCCACCAACGAAATTAACCGCGAGGTGCTCGTCTATCCCATCGACGCTCATTCGATGTTCTTGGCGCAGGTCCATGAGACCGGCATTGTGGATGAAGATATCAATGGTAGGTTCTGGATAAGCGGTAACCTTTGCTGCGGCTTCGCGGACGGATTTAATGGACGCAAAGTCGACCACCAGTGCTCGGGTTGCCACAGTGGGGTAGGAGGTCTTGATTACTTCAGCGACGGCTTCAATCTTGGAAAGCGTGCGACTGGCGAGAATGAGAAGCGCAGGGCCTTGAGAGGCGATTGCTGTTGCTGCTTCGCCGCCGATACCCGCGGGGCCGATGCCTGTGATGAGAACTAGACCCGGTGAGAAGCAATCATGACTAGAAGCAAAGGTGGCACCAACTTGTTTTTCCTTTTATTTGCCCGCTAAATGCTTCGACTACTTCTGAAGCATTTGTTTTCTCGCCGTATTCTGTGTGAGAAGTCATGGCGAAAGAGTTCGTATTAGAGGAAGAGATATGTCAAATTGAAAACTGGAGGTTGATATTGTATGAAGTGCCTTTTTGCAAATCCTTTGAACGTGAGAAGCAGGCGATTATATAGGCTGTCGGAGAGAAGCATGCCGTCTGAATAACCTGCGCTTTGAAATCCTGAGGGTGTCATGATGCCGTTGTGATTATCATGCCAACTTGATTACTGGGAATTCAACCAATCATCTGGAGTAATAATTTGGTCACGTAACCAACCCACTCACGCAACTAAGTTGGCGATTAATCAGCCGTGTGGAGCAGATGAGCCAATGAATCGAAGAATCTCCTCCAAGCGAGTCGGCGATTACCCAGTAATCCAATGAGCCGTGAGCGAGAGCTGCATGGGAATGATTAATATAAACAACTTTAATATGTGGCTGCAGGTCGAGTTACAAGAGACCTATCGTGTCCTCTTAGATTTCGCCACCATTTGGTATGTTCCTGGATGTCATCTTCCTCACCTCCCACCAACATCCACCATTTCTTCAAGAACCATTCCGCAGCTTCCCAGCTACGCATATCCCATGGCTGCCCAGTACCTTTCTTGCTTTTGGTCCAGCAGATTAAACCGTCATTAAGGATATCCGCCTTGAGCTCTGCCACGTCGATCAGAGGCGGAGTAAAAGACGAAAATAATACTGCCCGTTCACGAACCGAGGGAAATGGAAGAAGATCCATAAACGGAGGGTGTGCGTATTGGATTTGAGCATGCATGGGGCGTAAATGCAAAGGTATCCTGTAGGAGATAGTATCTCGAAAACCATTGATCTCTGTGGCTGTCTTGAGCTTAGGGTGGTGGAAAATAGATGGTGATATTTTGCAGTACAATTCAGGGATTAGGTAGCCAAGCGCTTCGGCATTGGCGAGATACGCCTGCAGCGTGGTGATGCGAGCAACAGCCAGTCGGTTTTTGTAAGGGTCAGGAAGAATAGGCGAAAAGCCAGACTGTTTTGGCTTTGGAGAACTGCTTCTTCCTAGTACTTGAAGGCCAGCTTGGAATATATCCACCAGGTTATATTCGTGTTTCGAAGCAGTCCTGAAAAGCCGTTTGTTGTCCTCCGTTTCATCGAGCCCTACTTGACCTAAAATCTCGGTTACGGGAGAGTCTGCCCTCGAAACGCTGCTCGTCGAGCTAGAAGCTCCCAGCCAATCAGTTGACGGCTCAAGTGTTGATAGAGTCGATGGCTCATTGGTAATGTCGTCAGTTGCGACGGTCGATCCATACTCAAGCACTAGCGGAGTTGCCATGGTAAACTGCTCTGAGAGATCTAACAGCGGTTCCTTACTTAGATGAGAATCATTCGTGTCCTCATTAGTCACGGGCAACGCCCGAGGAAGGCTTTGGGGAGAATAAACCGTACGATTGACAAATTCAGTGTTTGCAAATGCGCTAGGGAAGTTATCGACAGCGGCCCAATTGATATCGTGAAGTGGCGTCAAGTCGGTGGGGCGCTCGGATGAGATCGCTAACTCGTTACTAGTAAGACCAAGCTGTGGCCATGGATTAGAACCCCCTGTGGGCCTACAATTCTGGTCATCCACCCAGTCATTGGCAAAGCCTGGAAGATATGATGTTAAATCTACTTCATGCACGTCCGAAAGGGCTGCACCAGACAGCAGATTCTGTGCTTGAGGTAGGCCTTCTGGTGACTGTAATTGAAGCTCACTAGAGCATGTGGTATTCTCCGCAGCCAAGGTGAGAGAACTACTATCAGGTTTTGCAACCAATTGGCGTGGGCAATGAACAACTGGCTCTGGTCTCGACTTGGCGGCTAATTTTGCTTCCTGCGCAAGTTTCTTTCGTTTCTCTCCTAGTTTAATTTTAGAGATGTATGAAGCCTTTTACATCCCTAAGTACTTACGATACGTCCGTTGCGAATCTCTATTCTGTTGTCTACGCTTTTCTGTAAGCGGTGGCCTGTGGCGGCGACCAGCCTGGCTGGTCTCCTCGCCACTGTTCCGAACGGCCGTGGACGCCATATACAAGGCCAGAGCGGAAAATTGTGGGGCAGGATGACTATATCAGTCCGTATGTGGTAGAGAAGCTGCAGTAGCCATTCGCAGGTCGTTAGGCACGATACTGTACTTCGTGGAACTAGCAGGTGCTCGATGTCAGGGTTTGGGGTCATCGCTTGGCGGCTTTGTTTTTTCGGGGTTACTAAGACCACGTCATGTTGATAACCTAACGCCCGATTTTATGTCGCTTATACACCCTCCCTCAAATTTCTCCCCAATACCTACTATCCCCCCCCCCCTAAATAAATGTAATAGTGGGACCTCTTGGCCGGGGAGTTTTGTATGGTAGAATGTCTGTGCTCTGTAGACCCACTGTTACATTTATTTAGGGGGGGATAGTACTGATATACTAAAAACATCTCCGCATGCCCAAATCGACTTTTTGGAAATAACTTAACAACCAGCCAGTTTGATCAAATCCCAGTAGTACCATTCGACTCAGTATATCAGACTCCCTTATTTTAGGGGTCAGTATAGTATTGCCGGGTCCAAATAGGAAGCCCTAGAGCTAGAAGAGTGTAAAGGATGCAACGAAGTCACCTGATCGCTAAGAGCTATACCCCGATATTTGCTTTTAGCTCGGTACAAACGCTGGACCTCAGATCTCCCCAATATCAAGCTCGGACAAATCTAGCGATAAAAGCGGAAGGAAAGGAAAGGGTTACCGACAACGAAACCTCCTTGACTAAGGGATTCTAGTAGTTTGCTTTGTCTACACAAAGCCACACGGATTTTCAATTTCAACTTTTGATTACATTACTACATTAATAGCCTTAACTAGCGAACGCTTCATAGAAGCCGCAGGCAAATAACTATAATCTAGGCTTCTGCAGGTTTCAACAAGGTGAAATCGGGCATACTGTCCTATCTCAATAGTGTCTCCTATATTATCATAGGATTAGACAATGGGTAGAGTAACCTTAATTTGAAAGTCCCTTCCCAATATCTAAGCAGCGCTTGTTTTAAGCCTTTCCTAAGACGCAGTCGCCAAGCAGTCATTTAAAGGGGTTTGGGATATAGACATATTATCGACATTAGAAAGACAATTGCATAGTTTCATCAGCGATATCGAACTTGAGGGAGGTGTTAGCTGGGTCGTAGGGAAAACTAGAGGATCGACATGAAAGTATAGCTCTTATTGTAGGGTAGTACTAACAGGTAAACGTCAGGAAGTGTAAATAGTAGCCCACCACTCAGCGTTCGATGCTTTAGAAGCAAGGTTTGCTGTGCATTAACTTTTGTTGTCGCCGCAGCTTGTTCCAGTGGTTGAGCGAAGATAGGTATTCCCGGAACATTAGATGGAAACCACAGCAAGAGGGAATCTGGGCCTAAAGTCCCAGCATCAAAGAAGCCAATGCAAGCCTTTATAAGCAGCCACATTTCGATATGGAACCTTCAGATTATGTGGTTGCATAGGTGCTAGTCGTAAACAGCAGTGAATATAATACAGCACCAGCTAATAGGTTTTGATTAGACTTGGGGTAGATCTGTATACATGTCGGAAGTTGATTAACCCCGTGCCCCAGATCGATGATGCTAGAGCTGATAGGGCTTCAAGTTCTAAGGTATACGGGGCTGAAATTCCCACAATGGAGTCGATCGGGACTTAGACCATACATTTAGAAGTAATCAATTGGTATAACCTTCGAACGTAGTCAGGCCTTGGGATTTGGGGGCTAGCCCCCATAAAAACAACTTCTATAGAATATAGAATACAAAAGCGTAGCTTTCACCACCGGGAATATCCCATTCGCAGCCCCTAGTATTATCCCTATTTCACGCAGAATTGGGTCACGTGCAGACCCCCGAGGGGGCGGGGGGTGGTTCGGAGTGTAAAAAAACTTCCGCAAGTTTCGCTTTAATCAAAATGCCGCCAGGAATACCATTGTTGCGAAACAAAGTAGCAATTCTAGGAATCTGACTTGCAATATAATTCCCCCATTGGTCCTAGGATCTCTATTAGTATACCATACAACTCTTTCTATAAGAGTCAAACATACTTTGTGGAAGAATCTGGGCTTGTTGAAGTCCCAGACGTCATGCTTGCACTATTTGAGGGGGTGGAAGTAGTACTAGCTGGAGTCGAGGTTGAATCGGAAGAGTTATAACTATTGCCTGCATGCCCAGTCCAACAAGTGAACCCAGCGTACATATCGTATTTACCTGGCGTAAAGACAAGAGAAAAAAGACTCTTGCCCAGAGCCACGCAGTCAAGACTTCCTGTTGACTCTACTCGCATATACGCAACGGATTTCAGCTTCGGGAGAGAGATACTTGAGTGTTGTGAGTACGTTTGTTAGGACAGGAAAGGTAAAACTTACTTGTCCAACTCTCCATTGAGTAATACCCCACCGGTAACAAATTCCAATGATGGAAGGCTCACATTGCTGAGTTGTGTGTCGCCGAATATCACGAAGTCTTTGGTGATAAGGCTAAGGTTCCTGTTTATTTATCAGCGACCGTTCGAGGTATTATGTTCAGTTTGGCCTGCAAAGAACAAGAGACAAGCAAGAGATTGTAGCTTACGGAAATGAAATGCTAGTCAAATTCTTAATATACCCGAATAAAACTCCACCACTTGTCACGTTCACTAAATCAGGCATCGAAACACTCGTGACCCCATCATCGATTCGATCTGATCCTGATAAGTCTGGTCCAAGGTATCCTGAACTAATTTCAGGGACGGACTTGATTTTTGGTAATTCGAATGGTCCTGTGAAATTGTGGTCGATGAAAAATAGAATGTCTTCAGAGAAGTCGGAACATGAGGCGTAAAAGTCGATATCGGTTTGATTGACGATATCAATCACGATATTTGAACACGAATAAGCTATTGTAACTATGAGAAATATGATTTGAGATGGGTTGGGGGTAATACTCACGATCTGGACTCACATCCCGCGATTGAGGTTGTGACGTGCCAACGACATAGGGGATGGCTGTCGACAATCCCGCTGCGAGTAGGAAGCGAGTGTTGCGCATATTACTTAAACGAGTGTGGTACGAGTATAATTACGCAAGCAGAGGAAGGACGGTTCAACTGCACGGGTACAAGACAAGGAAGGCGAGAGGATGAAGTTATCGCGAACAAAAAGTGCCGGATGACTCGAAGTCCTTGGTGGTGGCCCGTGCCATCGTAAAATTTCCTCTAGGCTAAATGCACTCTGTGGCACAGCGATAAAAACCGGACAGGTAAGCTTGGCGGGAATTAGAATTACCAGTGGTGGCCTTGCAGCTTATCATAACTATTAATACAACATATCTGGTAAATCATACAGCAGTAATAACACAGTCAGTGTCGTCCTTTTTCTTTTCTATTATCTGTAGGGACGCTTTACTGCTATAGAAACAGTTTAATTCGTGCTCAACCCGCCCTCCCCCCTTCTCTCGGCTTCTTGCTTGGGATAGAAATCCTCAAAATATGCAGTTCGTCGCAGTGATATCAATTGTTTCTCGCACCAAGCTTTGAAACACCGAACACGGTAAATTGAAGCTTAGCGCCTCGGGCTGGACGAGGATAACGCACTAGGAATGGGTGTGTCCACGCTACACGACAAAGCTTCAGGATTCAGAGGATTCATGTAAGTCAATAAGAGGTTGAATAGGTCTATATAAAGGGGCCTTTACTCCAGTATCGCTGTGCTTAATTAGTTGTCTCTGTATCGCTTACTTGAGTTTCACCTTGATATCCGATTACAACCTGCACACTAACCTGACCTCTGCTCAAGATACTATATAGAGTAATAAACAAATAAACAAATAATAAATAAACAAACTACTAATATACTAAACTAGTTTATAGTAAGATACAAAACTAGTTTCAGTCTGAACTATATGTTTTTATAATTAGCCGAGAATCATCATAGTTACTAACACTGATACGGTTTGCAACTCAGTGCTTGATATAGACAATGCATATATTCACTGAAGCAGAGGCTGTTTGAGAGTTTAATAGCCCTCTACTCCCGAGCTTCCAGCTCTGTCGCCTGTTGTAGACTTAAATAGTTCCCCTAAAATTGAGTATCGTTTCACCGGTCGACCTTGCCCAAAGATGGAAGCGAGTGCTCAGGGCCAGAGTGAGAGCTCCGCATATGATAATTGTGGATATGGGGACTGTCGCAAATCGTCAGCAATCTAAAGAGGAGCACTGGACAGGGAACCTATACGCGATATAGCAACTATGGTAGCTAGTGGCACCATTGTTGACTGGCCTGCCCATTCACTGTGGCGTATTAGAATTTTTCCAATGAGTCTCGCAAGTGACGTACCGTGTGTTCATCCCAAAAATTCCAGTGAAAAAGGATAGAGGGAGCTTTAAGGAGGTCAGCACCGGCCAGTCAAGACCAGGAAGAAGATCTTTTACAAATATTATAGTGAATATCTAAATATCAGAGTGAGCAAAGATCTTACATTTTGTAAAACAGGTCGCACAACTCACTGTGAAGATCATGACTGCCTTTGATTGCTCCGCTTGCAGATCAGCTTGGAGACGTGAAAGTCGGCCCTCATCGATATTGCGAAGCTTCTCCAACTACAACCTGTCAGTGCTCCATGAACGGAAAGAAGTTGATTGGCATCTCTTCTCACATCATCTCTCGCACGCCCTGCACTCTTCATCAATTGTTCGATTCGATATAAGTAATCATTGAGTTTGGTAGAAGCTTCCAGAAGATATGACATGCCGACGGATTTAGAAAACTGCAAACGATCGTAGACCGACTTCATGTCTCTGATTACCATCGATTGTTCTTTAAAGAGGCGTTCAAGTTTCTGTAGATCATCTTCGATTTCTCTAAGCTCCATGAACGAGGATATGTTGTCCCTTATCTGTTTTTGATAGTGCAGCTCATCAGCTTTTCGTCTTTCTCTTGGTCTCAGAACGTCATTTTTGTCGTTAGTATCCCATAAACCTCCAAATTTGAAGTATTTAAACGACAACGTGAGGTGCTCAATCTGTACCAAGGCAAGAGTGGTCAGCGCAAGAAGAGTGACAACATGCTTGAAAATCTTACAATTATGCTAATAGATTCTTCGTAGATTCGAAAGACGTCAACATCGCGGGGAGATGAGCCTTCGAATAGGAGAGTGACAGCATTTAAAACGATTAGGCCAGCAAGATCTAAGGAATTCTCACAGCGACGTGACATGTCACTATTAATCTCGTTGAAAACATTGTTTCGGAGATCTGCAGGATGGTAATGTTTTCTTCCAATTAGCGTCGCTTCTTTCTTTAGTGCTGTTAGAATGGCTGTTAAAGACTTCAAGTAAGGAGAGAGATCGGGGAAAGGAACTTACTGAGGGAAAGAAAGACGCGACGGCGCCTGACTTTGGTCAGATTGATCAATTTAAAGGATGCATGATTGGAAAATGAGCCATACCTGTATCCGGAACCCAGAGCCAGACTTGCTCAACCATCAGCACTTTCCCGTCCAATATATTGTCAAACTTAGATTGCCAGGCGTTAAATGCTTCGAATTCTTGACTAACTCGACTGAAAATTTCGCCTATTCGCTCAAGATGAGCTTCTAGTCCACGAGGTCGCGAAAATTTCCAATCTGAAGGGTTGGGTATCTTTTCCTGGGTCCTTCTGTACAAGATTTGATAGTCATCTCTGTGTCGAGGATCCAGAAGATCCGGATAGCCGTATTGATCCAATGTCCGAGCGCAGTTGAAAGGGGGGTCGTAGCCAAGATATTTCCAAGCAACTTTGGTCTCCATGTCAAACCTAGCGACTTTTAAAGGAGCAGGCTCCGATCGCCCTTGGAGGATTCGTTCTTTTATGATGTCCCTTCTCTTGATCATTCTCTTGTATGAGTCCCAGTGGAGGTATGGAAAGTATAGAGAGATCAGCGTGGGCTGCTTGGTTGGCATGGATCCCGTCTGGGCCTGAGCCTCTGACAAATCAGTCAACTTTGGAGGCCAACGTCACGACATTGAACTCACCAAAATCCGATACCAGACAAGTACAGCCTGGCCTCACAAAACAAGCATGATATTCAGTGCTGTGGCCCAAGACGTGTCTTCTCTGCCAATTATCCCGGCCCAATAACTTTTGGGTATAGCTGTCGCCAGTCTGGCGCTCAATGCAACGTAAAACGTCCTAGAATTATCAGCATGCGGTAATAATGCAAAAGGAATACAATATCTCACAGCCACATAATGTGGATTGTTATATGGCAAATGTACCCAAATCAGGCTTTCTGTCGTCTTTTTGGCACTGTCGTTACTTGTCGCGGGGCCGTTTGCTTCAGCTGCAGAAGAATCTGTTGCTGAAGTAGGCGTAATTGCTTCAAAGAATGGTGCCATTGGCATGGGGTCCATTTGTGACTCTACTTGGGCGTATTGTCAGAGGGTCTCTTTTCAACGAAATCGCATACGTGGGGGTTACCAAGAGTTGGCCCATCACTTTCGTCTAGAGGTTCTGCTCTTGAAGTTATTAGCTTGGTGGTGCGTAGTGCTGAGGGAGGTGCATGAGGTTTTATTTCTGAGAAACGATCATGCAGGCACTGAGAAGGACCTTTCTTGAGGAATGATCCGAGTAAAACTCTTGTTGACCACATCTGAAACGATTCTCTCTGGTTCATGGCTACTTCATTATTTTTTGTGTAAAAGCCATGGACTTCGATATGAACCTTGCGAAGTAGGTCCAGGTCTACAGAGCTACCTCTTGGAAAGAGCGATGCTACCCTTTGAACAGCTTTCTCCAAGTTCGCTAGGTATAGCGACTTTTGATAAGAATCATCTCCCTCAAATGCTGCGCAATGAGCGTGGTCATTCAAAAGCTGATTATGAACTTCATGGTGAACATCTAGCATTGCCGATCTGAGTGTCACTATTGGAGCCGATAACTCTCTGCGTTCATTATCGTCGGAGAAAGACAGGAGTGTATCGACGGATTCGGTGAAAGTAGAAATCTGGAGACTGTATAGAGCAGATTAGCCCAAGTATCTAGTAGAGAGATATATGTCTTACTTACTCTGCAGCAATATCGCGGAAAGATTGATCTGCAGTCTCTAAAAGTATATTATATAGTCTCAACTCCCTTTGAACTGTATTTGGAAGAGGCCAGATCAATGATAGCGACTTTTGCATAGACCTCGCAAAGGCAGGCGAGGAAAGATACGTGGATCCGTGATGCGGTGTTGCTGATTAGTATCAGAAGCCATGCCTAAGTCACAACGCAGTCTCTTCCTTCAGCCATGATTGCTTACCAAAGAACGTGGCCCCGTAACAGCTTTGCATATACTTGATATTACCCTGGGCTTCTATTAAAGCCTGTTTCACGACCAATCCGCCTGTGCTATGAGCTATGAAGAAGAGAGGTCTGACTGAGTGCTAAAGAGGCCGTTAGTATACATAGAAGCTCCCGCTGTTATAAAATAAAACTTGCATATGACGGACGTTCCGAAAGTAGGTTATCTAACAGTTTCAAGGCAAGGCTCTTGAGAGTCACACCTTCTTCAGGCTGACCGTGATTGTAGACCAAAACACGCGCGTTAGGAATACTCTTTCGAAGATCTGCCGTTACCCAAGGAGGATTAGGATGTTCCAAAGTTCTGTTTATTATTTGAGAAGCCCCATGCGCCGACAAAATAGCCGCCGCTTTCCAGAGTTCTCTTGAGGTAGGAGTTGGCGCTTGTTCCTTGCTGGGTTCAATGACTGGCCGATTTTGTTGATGTGATTTTCTGGCTCGCCAAGTATCAATAGGATGGGCACCGATTCCTGAGACTATGACAAAACTTAAAAAAAAAAAGTCAGAGGGCTTTCGAATTACATCATATACAGTTTGAAACTCACTCTACATCACAGTCGTCTCTCCTTCCATCTGGGTGCGGCTGTGGGCTGCGCAATACAAATCCTGGCTCTTTGTAGAGATCGACATCTTGCTTTTGGCCCCATATACGAGACTCGGTCCCGGGTGGAACGACTGGAGCTTGATTATCACTAGTGGAGGCTCCTAGTCGTTCAGCTTGATTTCCATCTTGAGTCCCAGCCGCGCCCGCCGATTGCGAGTCTGCGTTAGTGGCCATGGCATTGAACGCAGGCAATGAGGGGACTAGGGGAAAGGGCGAATTCTAATTAAGTCAACAATGGATAGCCAAATTTTGAAGCAAAAGGCTTGTTGGAAATACTGGGAGATCAAAGGACGATCAGTGCGGCTGAACTTACCGTGGCTTCTTTAAGAGACAGCTAATGCCGCTTTTACAGTTCTTTCGCTTATATTCTCTCCTTCTTGGTTTGCAAGCTAATGTTAATTATTATAAATGTGGCGACGTCTTGGGACAGAAAGTAGATAATCTTAGTTTGATTTCAGCTTTGCATTAGATCCTGGTCTAGTTATTGGACGTGTTTGCTTGGTGTTTCTATAAATAGTCGACAGCCCTGACACAATGTCCCGCCCACTACTATTAGGATACCTCGCAATCAAAATTAAATCGACAAAATTCCAACGATTGGTACCCAAGGTGTTGTTTTATTTATAGTTTCGGAAGCATTATTCTTCTTAGCTATTTTTTGAGCTTTTTTCAAGTCGGATATCTACATCTAGTATATACCGTGTTGAAGAAAGAGACCAACTAAACTTCGTCCTTTGAGTGCCACTCTATAGACATCAATACTTGGCGCGAATGGTCCGATGTACTGGAATCGTGTGCTGCTGGGCAGGGACTGCTTATAGAGTTAGTCTATAAAACAGGAAGAAATATAGTAGAAAAGGTCAAGTTTCTATACCTTATAGGAGGGCACTTAAGGCTTAGTTACTTGAATCTCCCTCTTAGCGTTATATACCTTAGAGACAAATAGCCTCTTGTACTCCTAAATCCAAGGATATTAGTGACTATGCAATATATATAGCCATTAAGCGTCTAGGCTATTGTTGGTATATTGCTAAAATAAAGAGCTTCCTAACTAACTCTAAAGTTATGCGCTAAAGACTTAAGTTTGTAAGTAAGCCATTAGTTAGTCACAAGAGAGACTATGTTTACAAATCTTTTTAGACAAGGTTTAGGTAATGGGGAGGGTACATATACTCTTATTTACTATAATTAAGGACGATAATAATGACTGGCTCAAGCTAGAGAACCTATAACATAAGTACTTAAAGCTACCTGTCTAGATGTTCTAGGGTACTATCGTACGAAGGATAAAGGCGCCTTGTATGTTCTATAAAAAGGAGTAGAAAATGAGAATTTAGAGGTTTATAATATACATATCCTATCTCTAGACGAGTACTGTACTTAGAATCTAGGCTAAGGGTGCTGTTTTTGAAAAGCTGCGATTCGGTGTTTCGGGATCCCGTTTTTTAAGGGCGGATCCCATAACGCCGAAAAGCCTCCAGCACCCGTCCATCCTTGTTTAATAATAAGAGAATATAATTATCTAGCCTTTATCCCTGACTAAGAAATATACTGGACAAAGTCTCTATTGAGAATCATTTAGCAGGGGAAAGACACATGTTTATATGATCCTAGGCACTATTCCATTTGCAAATAAGAACACTCTCAAGTACTAGCGATTAAAGTTGTTTACAACACATCCTTCGTGGATTTGCCCAGTTCTGTCCTCTCCCTTCCGGGTCTTCCGTTCTTCCGCATCCGGCTGTGCCGAAAATAAGAAAACCATTTCCAAAATCTCTTATGTAACGATAAAGTTAGCCTAGGATAACATCGGTGTAAAGGCATTTATCTCAGTCGGTGAACTCACCTGGCCAAGAGCCAAATCCTATCCATTTTCAGGACCTCGGACATCTCCCCTTCTATTTATGTAATGCACGCTTCGTATCATTACCGTAAAAAGCTACGTCGAATGCTTGAAGATGTGTCTGTATATTCTTCGTTGCTGAAGAGGTGCTCGTCCGGCGCCAGGAGAAGGGCGAACCAGAGCTGGAATTCTGATTTGCAAAGAAGACTTCGAGCCGTCGGGTCGACTGTGCTTGAGCCTCGTCTTCTTGGCTCGAGCGAGACTCGTGATCTCCATTTGTACCGTAGTATCTACCAAATAGAAAATGTCAGCATGCAATCATTTATGTGTTCATAGTTCTGAGGTCGGTGAGGAACAGAAGGGGACAAGCGAAAAATGGAATGGACAGCAAAGAAGGTGCATAAACATACCCATCCTCGTATTGGGATCCATTTGCTGCCTGCCTGGAGAAAGCTTGGCTTCTAGCCATGATGAGAGAAAAGAAGTGTCAAAAGAGAGAGGACAGGGTACGCGATCAACAGATTGTCTCTTTAAGACTTGAGGAAAACTCCTATTGAAATACCAAAGAGATATATATGTAGGAGAAGGCATTAGGCTTGCAGAGCGAGATATTAAATTTGAACTGAAATGGTTTCGCCTTAGATTTGGTTTTGATTCCAGAATCCGGCCCGCACCAGATTCTGTCGCAGAGGCAAAACGGGAGACATAATTGGCTAGAAAGGATCTGCCAGTGAAACGCACAATCTCAATCGGAACAAACAGAGGAGGAGGGAGCATGGTGAGGCAACATGGAAGGATTCGATGGATTTTATCATACATGTTATGCTTCTATCTCAGAGGAAAAATGGAGTACAGTATGTCGTCTGCCCCTCGCTCGACGCAAGGTAAGGAGGGGTAAAATCACGTGATAATACCTGTCCACTCTGATCTCTGAATTAGCTTACTACTAGTTTTAACCACTGTCGTGGTTCCTATTCGAACACCTTCCGGTTGACTTCCTTCCATTTGTACACTGCCTCCTCCAACTCGGCTTAGTTGGTCTGAAACCCGACCAGATTCTGGGCAAATCCGAACTCTGAAACACGAGGATATCGGTGAGGCTGCCATTGCAACCTGGTGTGACCACCCAACAGATCTTGGCTCCCACCACTAAGAAGTTGCAGATCCGACCAATTGTTGCCCGCGGATGATGCTGCCGCGCTAGCCCGAGGCACCACCCCCTGTCAAGTCGGAATCCAAAATCTGATCACGGCCTCGTGAGGCTCACACTTTTCTTTTTAAATCTCGCTCACCCATTTCGATTTTGGCTTTTATTACAATTTTCTGCAGCAGGAATTAGTGTCTATAATTTCCCTCCTGTTTTGGAGCGCGCAGGGCTCTTGACTAACTGAAATCACGTGAGATTCTTCCATTCACCCGGATCCACTGACTTGCTCGTACGGAGCCTCGTCACTTAGGGTTAGCAAGCACTCCTTCCGAGTAAACAGCGAAGCTATTATTTCTCTCCATATCAAATATATTTTGTACTGCTTGTCTCCAATGGATCACACGACTGAGGTAACTTGGGAGGCGTTCAAATCCATACTTCGGACATTGTACCTAGATCAGTCCTTAAGTCTTGCTGAGGTCGCGCAAGAAATGGCAACAATGCATCAATTTTACGCAACGTAAGCATTTATGATGGCTTTTTAATCCTTATTATGGACGCTAAGACTGAGAAGAAAAGCACAATATGAGCTCCAGTTTAAGAAGTGGCACTTTCGAAAGAACCGAACAGCAGAAGAATGGAGGATAGTAGCTCAGAAACTCACAGAAAGAAAACAAGAGGGAAAAGAGAGTGAGGTGGTCTTGAATGGTAAACTGATAAGCTCAAAAAAAATAAGGAAAGAGACACTGCGTTACGGGTCCATATCGGCAGCAAGTGGAATTCCTCCACCAGGTAAGTGACTAGCGTTTCTCAATTTTGGATTCTAATTAGAAATAGGACAATCGACGCCAACTCCTCGGGGTTTTATTATACGCACACCATCACCAAAATTCAATAAATCCATATCAACGTCAAGAAATGAGTGCTACGTTAACCCGCCAGCAAGCACTGGACTGGTACTGTTGGACTGTCTTCCTATTCGGCATTTTAATTCCGCGCTTGTCTACACAGGTACGTGGGGAGTGCATTAGGCGTTAGACTGTTGTTCTATAACACGGTTTTAACTTGGTGTGACAGATTTCAATTAAAGGAAAGGAGAGTCTGCTGATACAGTTCAATAGAGAATCCGTTTTTATGCATCCAAGAAATTGGAGGGTCAGATTTAATAGACCTCTCGCAATATATTCCTTCCTCTCTCCTCAAAATAATGACTGAAAGGCACGTCGAAGATCTGTCCTGGCCTTTTAATGCTTTTATAGAAGCACTGGTACCTGCAAATTTCTTTCTCCGCAACCAGACAGCTGAAGGCAAGGCAATATCAGAAGGACAGCCGTCTCCAGTCCTGCGCTTTTTGCAATTAACAATCTACCTGGTCTCAAACAACCTCCTCGGATCAACTACGCAAGTTAGTGAGGAAGTTTATAGGTGGATAAGACGCCAATCCAATGTCGATATCATAGAACACCTTCTACCAATTGGTGGGCCTACGGTCGAGGCCCTTGCTGAGAATTTATTTCGACTTGCAATTGACGCCAAAGATGTTAGCACTGTTAAGAAAATGAAGGATTTTGGCATTGATCCCAACGAACAGGTGTGCCATAATAAGTGGGGAGACTGCCGCACGTCTCTTATGCAAGCATGTGACATGAAAAATGTGAAGCTAGTCAAAGCATTAATTGACGGAGGAGCGAAGGTTGATTCTGAGATAGGAAATGGAGATCTTGAGTCGGTCCTAACGGTGGTCCTAAAAAACAGCGGCAAAAATGGCGAGCATGGGAGAGTACATGTCGACCCTGAGCTTATCCGAATCCTGCTAGATGCTGGTGCTGTTGTCAACCCTGGCTCCGGAAAATCTCCTCTTGCTAATGCTGTGGAGTTGGGGCAGGTTGAACTTGTCGAACTTCTTGTCTCTGCTGGTGCCGACGTGAATATTTTGATAAGAAAAAGGACTTACATGACCAATCCGCTCTACATAGCTGTAGCGCATGGTGACCATATTCCTGATACAGATGTAATCGAAATGGGTCGAATTCTGCTAAATGCTGGAGCTGATCCGAACGGAGCAGCTATAGATACGGCCGCTGAAGAAATTAGTACTGTTCTATATGTCGCAATGAGAAGGAAAAGCGTCGAATTAATCCAATTACTTTTGGAAAATGGAGCTCGTGTCACTGAATCAGCTTTTGTTGAGGCGGTATATCATTGCGGCCTTGATATCGTGAACTTGCTGCATATATTTGGAGGCTACGTCACAGTACCAGTTATTGAAAGCGCAGTTGAGAACAATCCCGCGCTGATGTCTTTCCTCCTAGACATAACGGACGAAAAATTGAAGGGAAAGTGTAAGACAGCTGCCCTTATAGGGAGCATTCAGTTCAGGAACATGAGTCTGATCCAGAGCCTGAATGAATCCGGAACTCAGTTAGAAAAGTCCTCTAAGCTCAAACATGCCATTTTCGAGGCAATTAAAGCTGGGGATACGAATATTCTCAAATTTCTTCTGGACAAGGAGTCCAACTATCGAGTTCCCTCTCTCGAGTCTCTCGACACAGCAATGTGGGCTGCTATAACATATGATCGGGATAATATTGTGAAAATGCTCCTCATGGCCGGCGCGCCTCTGGATACTCCTCGTGTTTTGAGTAATAGGACATTGGGAAATAACGTGATATTAGCGGCTATACTCAAGAAAGACATAAAATTAGCAAAGCTACTTTTGGACTTCGGTGCTCCTGTCAACGAAGGCTACTATTCAGTTTTGCCAGCTGCAGTCGATTTGGGATATCATCCGCTGATACAAGACATTATCAAGGCAGGAGCCGAAATTGACGCCCCATTGGGCATGGATGGTGAAACTGCACTCTTCATAGCTGTGAGGAAGAGAGATACAAACGCAATGAACATTCTGCTTGCTGCTGGTGCTGATATAAACATGCCAAATGCAGCTTCTGGACAAACAGCCCTCAACGCTGCATGTCATAATAACGATCTGCAGATAGTTCAATACCTTCTTGAGCTTGGTGCTGATTCAGACGAATGGTCGCTTGTAGAGGCGATATCTGGTAGCTTGGAGCTAGTGCAAATCCTCCTTACGGCACGTTTGCATCGGTACAAGCGGTACTCTAAAGGCTACGGGTGTGGCGCTCTGCACCATGCAATTAATTTGAAAAATCCCAGCATGATTGAATTTCTCCTTGCAAAAGGGATAGATCCAAATGCAATTTACAACAAAAAGTTTGGAGGCATACTGTGTTTGCCTCTAAGCTCGGCAAATACACTTCTGCCTCATAAGTGGACAGTCTGCCCTGTGTTCTGCGATTAGACAGGATACAAGTAATGATTTATGCATTGTGAGGATGCTTCTGTGTGGCGGCGCAGACCCTAATAATATTATTAACAACAGTGATGAATCAGCACTCTTAGTGGCTATAAATAAGAATAACTTTGCACTGATAAAAGTGCTGATAGAAGCTGGAGCAAATCCAAATCCAAGTCTTCAACCTGGCGTTAAATTAACTCCTTTACAATTAGCAACTAAGAGAGGAAGAGTAGATATTGTCAACATTCTGTTGGATAACGGGGCGCATGTCAATGCTCCGCCATTTGACAGATATGGTGCAACTGCACTTCAATTCGCTGCAATCGGTGGATACGTTGGCATCGCACAGCTCCTCATACAGCGAGGAGCAAACATAAATGCCGAACCTGCGAAGATTGGTGGAAGAACTGCACTTGAAGGTGCAGCGGAGCATGGCCGTATCGACATGTTGCAGCTTCTCCTCAGTTCTGGTGCGCAGATTATTGGTACTGGCCTCACGCAATATAACCGAGCTCGGGAATTTGCATTAAAGAATGGCCATCGTGCAGCATGGCGGCTTCTCGAAAAGTTTAGCATGGAGATTTCGGAGAGCCTTGTCGGCTGTGGTGATGTGCCAAATTTTACTCAATGCGATAATATGTGGATGAATTTTGATACTCTTGAATAGGACCTTCTTTACTAAAAAGATTGATAGAAAGAAATTTATAAGTTCGTCTACCCAGTCCTCTTCATTAATTCAAAGTGATATACGTTACTAAATGGAAGCCGTATGCACTAGCCCAGATGATACAATATAGTTGATAGATATCAACAGTAGAGAAAGATGTGAATATAATTTAGGACAATTATACTATGATACATAGGACTGTTATTATTACCTAGAAAGTTCCCAAAGCTTGGCACTCCCAACTCGTGGCCAGATCTGGGTTACCTAGGCCATGGTACTTTGCTTGGCTCGGAAACGGACAGAGTGGTCTTTGCCTCCTTACTCCCAGTGCCACAGAGTCGTTTACATACTTCGTAGCCACAATTTCTTGAGGGGCAATATCGTGCTCAACCCATTGCATCAGAGCTAGCAGTGCGTCATGTTTTGAGTCCTCAAAACCAGGAACGCCATGTACCGTTGTTCCAAGAGTAAAAGGCTGGCCGCCACCTCCTATATACCAAGGAGCGTCCCCAACAGAGCCGGAACAGTGTTGCATCCCTGGCACAAGGTAGAATCTATAGAAATCGGGGACTGAGACGCCTTTTGGAAGGAGGGTAGAGAGAACTTGTTTGTAGAAGTAGATGCTGGATCCTGTTGGTATGAGGCCATCACTCAAGCCATGATAGTGAATCAGTTTCCCCCCTCTTCTGGCGAAAGGAGAGAGATCGAAGTCGTCCGCATTCGCTTGACCTGGGTTGATAGTATCTGCAAGTTGAACGGTAGAGTAGCCAAAATTCGCCCAGTTATAGTCTGTGGAAGATGAGTTAAGTAAAAAATTCAACACCCATGATGTTCCAAGAGGGGAGGCAACGCCACTGTCCGTATCCACAAGAGCTCCATATTGTGCTTCAGAGCCAAGCATAAAGTGTGGGAATACAAATGTGTCGTTACGGTCGACCCAATCACTGTATATCTTGTATAATGTTTGTAGTTGCGAGGCGGTTAGACAGGCGGACTTGCTGGATGCAGGCGTGCAGAGAAGGGCCTCGAGGAAGAAATTGCACCCAACAGGATCAGATATTATGCCGTCAGCAAGCCCATCTTGGGAATCACATTGCTTGAACACCTCGTCGGATATCACAGGGAAGAGTGAAGATGGAATATGATTGGCACCATCTAGGGGAAGATTCCAAAGTCCGATTTCTAAGCTCCACGTCTGGAGATGGGTGGTCCACCACGCTGGTGCACCTACGAGGATACCATCAAAGTCCTCCGGGAACATTTGAATTTCCTTCAATCCTTGTCTCCCTCCGGTGGAACATGCCGAATAGTACGAGTATTTAATTTCTTCCCCATAATAATGTCGCGTGAGATCTTTCGCTAGGACAACGCTCCCGTGCATTGCTCGAAAACCCCAGTCAATTTGGGACTCGGGATTATTCAAGGCCCAGGAAGCATCTCCCACTCCAGAGAGATGACCAGTATCTGTGGACATGGACGCAAATCCTGACAGTGAGTTGGTTTCCATATCATTCCAGTTTATACCACCTCCAAACCCACCATTTCCGGATCCAATGAATCGAGAATTCCATGCTTCTGGCAGGAAGAGGCCAAAGTTAAAGGATGATGTTGGTGAAGATAATACATTGACTTTTATGGCACAGAGAGCAGGAAGACCAGTATCATTTGTAGGAAATTCTGGGGATGGATCTGCAAATGAGCCACCGGCTGGAACTGACACCACAGAAGTTATTGTTGTATTGGGAGGGAGAATTCCAATGAAGAAGGATCTGGTGCATTCAAAAGCGGTGGTCCGAAAGCTGTAAAGTAGCACGAGGAGAAAGGCTGTGTGCATGGCTGCGGCAACGAAGAGTATCCATCCGTGAGCAGAGTAATCGTGTTATATAGACAGAATCCAATGCTGTAAACACTGTACGTAAACATTAATAAATAATTTTCTGGAGATCGTCTGCAACTCTCCATCCGGCTGCTATGCTCGGAAATGGTTCTGTCCAGCCACAGCCAATTTTTGAATGCACTGCCAATTAAAGCAGCAATTTCTTAAGTCCGGCAATTTACCCCTCTATTCTCTAACTGTATATGGAAGATTGTTCACTCTCCTAGATTAATTCCGATTTTCCCCCGCATTAAAAAACCTTAAAGCTTTCGGCTCTGGTTTTCGGTACATCCACTCTTGTGTCCTTGTCGCTGGAAAAGGATTCTGCCACCGCGGTTGAATATCCGCTTGCTGTGAGCCGGGGAGGGACAGAATATCGCCGAACTACACCGTAATATCTGTCATGGGTGTGTATTCTCTAGGAGGGACGACAAAGTCCATGGGCTGGTAGGGGATCGATCTGGTGGCTAGTTTTGACTGAAAGGATTGCAATTCGAGAACGAAACCTGCTGCAGTCTATTGAAATGACGTTGGGCTCCGCAACATTCGGTTTGGATTCTGGTAACCCAATTCGCAGCCAATGCTTACATTACGTCTTTAGATTTCCGAAAACATATTAAGAAGAGAGGATATATATGTTGAAAGGCTCATTCTGGAACAAGCAATCATGACAAGTGTTCTTGTCAAGTCATATCGAACATATATCGATACACTCTTTCATAACAGGCTATTCAATTATTACTTCTTAGAAAACCTCGATAAATTCAATCTAAAATAACGCCATGTAATTACTCACATGTCCACCCAGGTGCTCCATGCTCACTCCAAAGCAGGAACAATCGTCTTCTTACTCTATGTAGCTTCCCAACTGTCCCAAATATTGCCGTCCGAATCATTTATTCAAACAAGCTCCTTCGTTGCCTTACAATCATTGACTTCTCTAATTCGGTCGCGATATCATCAAATCTCCCATAAATCTGTGGGTTAAGGTAGGAGGTGATATCGAGCTCGCCTCTCTTAAATGCGGCAGAGATAAATCCCTGCACCCCACGACGAGTCTCCAGCTCTTCAACAGACGCCAGAGAGCGTAAAACATTGAAGAAAGCCCCGGTATGGCGCCCGCGTCCATAGTTCTCCAGGAAGATGGTAAGGGCTTCGGCAGCAGCCATGTCGCTCTTGGCATGTTTGCCCACCTCAAAGTATGCCTTGACTCCCGGCAGTGGCTGCCCAGGCTGGATGTCAAAATAGAAGCTAGCACCATAGGGACTAGCAGCAACACCACCATTTGCTTCCTCAGTTGGAGGTAGTTGGGCTGATGTAGGGAAGTCGGGATCAACCCCTCTGAGAGCATACCATAATTTCCGAAGCTGGCCCATCATCTCAGCCGGTACAGATTTGCGCCCACCAAGCGTCATTATAGCAGCGATGTGATCAAAACATGTATTTCGAGTTACCACATAACATTTGACTCTCGCGTCTTGTGGTTTACAGCAGTCAATAGCCGTAGTGCCTCGCGGGATGAGCTGAATTCCGTCTGGGTCTGTGGCCAAGAAGTCGCGGACGGCATTGAGTGAGTCGAGACATACATCGGCGCCGTATGCAGCACGCATTGCCTTTGGCATGATATTAACGAGGAGCTCGCTAATCTGTGCAGGAACTAGCGGGTATAAATATCCCATGATATCGAATGTGTTGGATTCAGGACTCATTTCCAAACCCATTAGCATAGCGGAGTTCGTAAATTTCTGCCGTGTCTCTTCATCCGTCAAATTTGGCCTGATGTAAGGTGAAAACTTCCAGAAGAGAGACAGGTCGGCTTCCGGCAGAACCTTACTTAGTTTCCATAGAAACTCCTTCATCGCGACTTCATTCAAGGGGTCGGCGGGTGTTCCGGTGAGCACACCTATTGGTTCCACGAAGTTACGGATATATGGCGTTGCACCTCCAACACCCCATCTCCAGCTATATCCAATAGGAGTACCGTCGCCAGCACTTGAGCCAACGCGGCTTTTGAACCATGGTTTTGTAGAAGTAGGTCGCGGTCCAAGGCTGGGGACAATCGTAAGGCGGTGGAAAAGCAAGCATTCAATTTGGCGGTCTACTGAATAACCCGCCTCGTGCATCATTATAGCCATATGACGGCCTGTGACTTTCCACCAGAATGACTGGTGCTCGTCTAGAGCGGGAAGGGATGCGGTGAGAGCCTTGAAGACCTGGAGCTGGTCATCCATACCTGACGCCTTTCCCTGTTGAAGATGGAATTGTCAGTTTGACAGAGTAGAAGCTTTATATAACCATCTAAAAGGAAATATTATCTTACATTGAGATACACTGGCGACATTGTGCTCCAGTTATTGTGCCACGCAGGCAACTAGCTATTGTTTCTAGGTTGTTTGACTTGAGCTGTGAGACGTGATGATATATCGCAAAATGCAGTGTGGTCCTACTCCAATATAGTCCTGACACTGAAAATGAGACGAGAATGTCCCTTTAAATTTCTCCCTGGTTCGCCGTTCATCTGCTCTTTATCGGCCAAGATATGATCGGTAGGAGTTACGCTTCTAGGTTATGGCAAGCTTACATCTGCCGTCCTCTTTACGGGAAGTTTACGAGTCAGCGGGAAATGTCTATCTGTCTACTCTGATATAGGTTCTTTAGGATTCCTTCCGACTTGGCATTGCAACAGGTAGTGTGGTAACTGGGATCTGGTCAGTGTGCCGTGTGGATTTAAGCGATGGTTCGGGAGCATTCGGCTTTTGGGCAACACCTACACTCTACACTTCACGTCGCTCGGATTTTACATATTAGCCATTGTTCGCACTATATTCCATTGATAAGACCGTGCGCCTAAAGTTGATTGAATTTAGCGTCGGTTTTCTCAACCGTTCGGATTTTGCATGCCACGTTTTATTGAGACTACGCTATGTCAAACTTTCTGTAATCTCGACCCATGAACGTTTCAATATTCACACTACCGTAGCAGGGAGAAAGTAACTAAAAATAACAGCACGAGAGAGCCACGTTAATTATAATACGATACGCGGGCGAAGGTGGACATAATTGTTTCCCTTATTAGTTAGTGGCATGTTGAAAGGCAAGGAGTTCAACACAGGTCTCAGCCGCATGAACTCCATTAGCTATCCAAAAGCCCACCAGAAGTAACAATCGGTAAGAAATTTAACAATTGGCAGGACCGGCTTTTGTAATATAAATTAGTCTCGGAAAGAAGTGCAGACTTCAAATGTACTTAACTCACTATATCGACTTCTCAAGCTATATGTAATACTGGATCCAAAGTCTTGTATTGCGTTTAATTCATCACTTATTGTCTGTACGTCTGCTGGGTTGATCTGTGGTCAAACCAACACGATGAAGAAGAGTCTTGAAAGGACTCATGCGAAGTTAGTATACTTTGGGAACGAGTTCCCTAACGATGACTTGAAAGAGTTGTTCCGCCGCCTATTCAGGCACAGCAAAGATAGGCGATTTCGGTTACTCGCCGCCTTTCTCGAGGAGTCGACATCAGTTCTTAAGGATGAGGTATCCAAACTCCCACAGCCATTGAAGGACCTGATGCCTCATTTCGATACCATCTTGACCTTGGCAGAATTCGGCGACTTTCGACAGGGAGCGCTTGGAGCAGCCGTAGAGAGTGCGTTACTTACCGTACTCGAACTCGGAATGTTTATCGGGTATGGTCTTACCCTGAGTCTTTCAAAATGGAGAGGTACTAATGTATTAACCTTTTTCTCCATATAGATATCATGAAGCCGAGGATATTGAATTAGATCTTGTCCAATCCAAGGCCACACTCGCCGGCCTTAGTATTGGACTGCTTGCTGGTGCAGCTGTTGCTCTATCTACCAGCATAGCAGACGTGGCTAAGAACGGCCCTGAGAGCGTCCGAGTCTCTTTCCGACTGGGTGTCTATGTCGACGATATTTCCCGTAAACTCGAGGCGCCGCAGCCCGACGGTACACTTCAGAGTTGGGCTCATGTTGTCACTGAGATGACACAAGACGCCGTTCAGGCCGAGGTGACACAGTTTAACGCAGAAACAGGAAGCCCAGAGCTCACAAAGGTGTTCATAAGCGCCGCGGACAAGGGATCTGTCAGCGTTACCGGTCCGCCATCGCGGCTCAGAGCCGCTTTTCAGCACTCGCACGTCCTTCGTTACTCCAAGTCACTCCCACTCCCAGTCCATGACGGCCTCTGCCATGCTGCACACCTGTACAGCCAGGAAAGCATTGATATTGTTATCAACAGCTCTGAGTCTGTTATCCCCGTCTCACGACCAGTGCGACTTCCCCTGCTCTCGTCACAGACCGGAAAGCCGTTCGCAGCATCTACGGCCCGCGAGCTGTTCCTGGAGATCGGCACCGAGCTGCTCACAGGGACTATCTACCTTGATAATGTTACAGCCGGCATCCTCTGTGCAGTATCTGGTGCAGCGCACTGCCAGGTCGACTCTTTCCGTAACTCTCTCGTCCTGAAAGGAATTCTAGCATCCGTTGAGGCAGAATTTCCTCCTATGGAGCTCTCACGTCTCGACATGGTGTCATGGTCACTCGAGGAATACGGTGCTCGTCAGCCCCGGTCATATGCTGATTCAAAACTGGCCATCGTTGGTATGGCCTGCCGAATGCCTGGTGGCGCAAATGACCCAGAGCTCTTCTGGGAGCTGCTTGAGCAAGGTCGGGATGTGCACACGACCGTGCCTGCCGACCGATTCGACTTGGAGACGCATTTTGACCCGGAGGGTAAGGTAGAGAACGCAACGCAGACACCATATGGTAACTTCATGGACCGTCCGGGTTTCTTTGATGCCGGTTTCTTTAACATGTCTCCAAGAGAGGTATGTTCCACATAAGTAGACGAAGGGATATAGTACTACTAGTATTCTAACATGATCACAGGCCGAGCAAACGGACCCAATGCATCGCCTGGCACTCGTTACAGCCTATGAAGCCATGGAAATGGCAGGTCTTGTCCCCGGCCGCACGCCATCTTCTCGATCAGAGCGTATTGGCACATTCTATGGGCAAGCCAGCGATGACTGGCGTGAGCTTAACGCTTCACAGAATATCAGCACGTACGCAGTGCCCGGTGGTGAGCGAGCGTTTGCTAATGGACGGATCAATTACTTCTTTAAGTTCGCGGGCCCGTCTTTTAACATCGACACGGCTTGCTCCAGCGGGCTGGCAGCCGTGAATGCTGCCTGTTCGGCGTTGTGGGCGGGCGAGGCCGATACTGTGCTTGCCGGAGGACTGAACGTAATCACGGACCCAGACAACTACGCTGGCCTTTGCAACGGCCATTTCCTATCCAAGACAGGGCAGTGCAAAGTCTGGGACAAGGATGCCGATGGGTATTGCCGTGCTGACGGAGTCGGATCCGTCGTTATCAAGCGGCTGGAGGATGCTGAGGCCGATAATGACAACATTCTTGCAGTAGTCTTGTCGGCCAGCACAAATCATTCAGCTGAGGCCATATCAATCACGCACCCGCACGCCGGGGCCCAGAAGGACAACTACCGCCAAGCGCTACGTCGTGCTGGCGTCAACCCTCTCGATGTGGGATATGTAGAGCTGCATGGCACTGGCACCCAGGCTGGTGATGCGGTCGAGTCTGAGTCTGTGTTGGACGTGTTTGCACCGGCCATGCCACGCCGCCGTCCCGACCAACGACTCTACCTCGGCGCAGTTAAGAGCAACATCGGGCACGGCGAGGCCGCTGCGGGTATCTCTTCGCTGCTCAAGGCACTGCTGGTGTACCAGAAGAACTTGATCCCCGCGCATATCGGTATCAAGACAGAGGTCAACCCTGCCATCCCCAAAGACCTTGAACGTCGCAATGTCAGCCTAGCCCTATCAAACACGCCATGGACGCGACCGTCGGGAAAGAAGCGACTTGCCGTGGTGAACTCTTTTGGTGCGCACGGTGGTAATACCACACTGGTCCTCGAGGATGGACCCGAGAGAAGCACGACTCAGGCCAGTGCAGACATGCGATCCACCCATCCGATCGTGCTTTCGGCCAAGAGCAAGAAGTCGCTACAATCAAACGTGGAGAATCTGCTTGCGTTTCTGGACCAGCACCCAGAAACAAATCTGGCCGATCTATCTTATACGGTATGTGCTCGACGCATGCACCATAGCCTGCGTACAGCCACTGCCGTCTCCAGCATCACAGGGCTGCAGAAGTTCCTGCGCTCTTCCCTGCAGGACACGACACTTACTGATGTGCGTCCCGTTCCTTCCGAGCCTCCCGCTGTGGTGTTAGCCTTTACTGGCCAGGGTGCCTTCTACAGTGGCATGGGCAGGGAGCTATTTGCCGAGTTCCCCTTTTTCCGGGAACAGGTCCTGCAACTTGACCATCTCGTTGTGCGACTCGGTTTCCCTTCCATCGTCCCTGTCATTGATGGCAGCATCAACGAGGACGATGGGCCTGTTTCGCCAGTCCTGTCCCAACTTAGCGTCGTAGTGCTCGAGATTGCCCTGGCCCGCTTCTGGTCGCTCCTGGGTGTCCGTATCAGTGCCGTCGTCGGCCACAGCCTGGGTGAGTATGCAGCCTTCGCCGTTGCTGGCGTCATATCCGCTGCCGACGCCCTTTATCTCGTTGGCAAGCGTGCCCAGTTGATCCAAGAGCGGTGTACTCTGGGCAGTCACTCGATGCTGTCGGTTCGTGCCTCAGCCAATGAGATTGAGCAACTTGTCGGAGCCGCCAAGTACGAGGTGTCATGCCGCAATACTTACCAAGACACTGTCATTGGCGGCGCCAGAGAAGATATCGATATCATCCGCCAGAAGCTGGAAGCTAGCAGCCACAAGTGTGTCCAACTAGAGATGCCCTTGGCATTCCACACGGCGCAGATGGATGCCGTGCTGGACGCATTCGAGGCCGCTGCTAAACATGTGCCTTTCAAGGCTCCCACCATCCCCGTGTTGTCACCTCTACTTGGCAGTGCTGTATTTGATGGCAAGACGATCAACGCAGGTTACCTTCGTCGTGCGGCGCGCGAGACGGTGGACTTCGCAGCAGCCGTCGAAGCAGGGCAGGACTTCGGAATGGTTGACGATGCTACACTGTGGATTGACGTCGGACCGCATCCCATATGTGCAGGTTTTGTTCGCAGTCTTATACCAGAGGCTCGCGTGGCCTCGTCATGCCGACGAAACGAGGATAATATGGCCACCATGGCTAGGAGCCTTGCCACGCTGCATCTGGCAGGTCTGAAGCTGACCTGGGCTGAGTATTTCAGACCCAACGAGAAAGCCTATACTCTGCTCAGTCTTCCTAAGTACAGCTGGAATGAGACAAATTACTGGATTCCCTACATTGGTACCTGGACTCTTGATAAAGCGCATCTAAAGCACGGCGGACAGGGCAGCAACGGCAAGGCACTGGGACCGCCAACGTTGAGTACTTCTGCTTTGAGAACCTCACTTATCCATCAAATCACATACGAGACGGTCGAGGAGTCAACAGCTACTCTCCAAATCCTCTCAGATTTACAGCACCCTGATTTCCTTGAGGCCGTCTACGGACATAAGATGAACAACTGTGGCGTTGCTACCTCGGTGAGTAGATTTACTTCTTCCGGCCAGTGTCAATTTAATTTAGCACTTTCTCCTGCGCTCTTGGAACAAGCCTAAAAGAGTATCACAGCTAACAGCAGTCACAGTCCATCTGGACCGATATGGCATTGACCATCGGTGAGTACCTCTACAACCGGCTTGTGCCGCAAGCAAAGGATGTACACATGAATTTCGGCGAGTTCGAGGTCTTGCATGCGCAGGTTGCCAATAAGACGAAAGGCAGCTCGCAGCCACTTGTAGTTGAAGCCTATCTCGACCTTACTTCACGATCCATGACATTGGCATGGTTCAATGCTAGCCCTCATACGGGAGAGCGTGCTGCTGAGTGTTTTGCGAGTGGTGTCGTGCGTTTCGAAGATGCCCGTATTTGGTGCACGGAGTGGGATAGGGTCACACACCTCGTCCTTGGTCGTATCGAGGTGCTCGAGCACATGGCGGCAAAGGGTTTTGCTAGCAAGCTGTCCAAGCCTCTGGCGTACGCACTCTTCAAAAACGTGGTAGACTACGCCGACAGATATCGCGGCATGGACAGTGTGGTGCTGCATGAACACGAGGCCATGGCGGATATTACTCTCATCCCAGAGCGCCACGGAAACTGGCACACGCCACCGCACTGGATTGATAGTGTGTCACACCTCGCGGGCCTGGTAATGAACGGAAGTGATGCGTCTAACTCGCGCGACTTCTTCTACGTCACTCCTGGATGTGATAGCTTCCGCTTGCTTAAGCCACTCGAACCTGGAGCTAAATACCGCAGTTATGTGCGTATGTTCCAGTTGCCGGATGAAGGTGGAAACATGTACGGTGGCGACGTGTACATTTTGCAGGACAATAAGATTGTTGGCATGGTTGGACAGATAAGATTCAGGCGAGTCCCACGTCTTCTGATGGACCGCTTCTTCTCCCCTGCCGACACGAATGGTGTCAATAACGATCATGTTCCTGCTACCCAGACAACTCGCATACTTGCTACATCCTCTCTGCTCCCCCCTTCTGTACCGGCTGTTGGTGTCGCTGCCCCATCGGCTAAGGTCAACGGGACAACAAATTCCATGCAACCGATGAACAAAGAGCCTCCCACCCAAAACAATGTCGTGGTTCCCACGCAGCCACCCACTCCTCCATCGGAGATGGTTACAACCACGAGCGGGAATACACCAGGAATTGCTACACCTACTGAGTCAGGCGTGGTCGGCCAGTGCCTGCAGCTCATGGCTCGCGAGACTGGTCTGGATATCGGAGACCTGACCGCTGACGCAAGTTTTGTGCAGCTGGGAATCGATTCGCTCATGTCGCTTGTCCTTTCAGAGAAATTCCGCGCTGAGTTAGGCATAGAGGTGAAAAGCTCGCTCTTCCTTGAGTGTCCAACTATTGGGGACATGACTTCCTGGTTAGAGCAGTATTGCTGATCTACTAGGTTTGGGTGAAAGAACACAGGCGTTGGAGGGCTTTGTGTCAGTTGTGTGGACTAAATTGCGACATATATACTTAGACTTGTCCGTTTATAAAGGATTTTTTGCTAAAAAATTGACTGTTTTCTTATTATCTTCCTCAACTTTCCTGAATTCTGACGCATCTCTTTGAGGACGAGGACCCAGGCCAATACCATTCAGCACTCGATACGTGATTGTGATTTTTGATGCAAAGCTCGTCACAGATAGCTCCGCTCAGTTATTATACCCACTGTTTAGTAGATACGGTAAAGTCTAGTCGGTAGCACGACTCCCATTCAAGCCTTTTTGGGAATTGCGAAAAGCGGTCAGCGAAGGTGCCTAAATTTAGTAGGGATCGCTTGGTAAAATATTATGAGTTCAGCTAATCTCACCCAGCTACATATCACCCGTTAGACCTTTAATATACTGACAGATGAATAGTATTATGAGATTCCATGGGAAATTATATAATATCCTGTAAGGTATCAAACCGTTTCTGTACTCTTTTACAGCTAGAAGGATACACAGGTAGGTGGTTAGGAGTCAGGGTTGGTCAGGAGTAGCCTCTGGAATTAGCGACGTCTGACACCTTGTATTAGGACATATAAAAATACAGGCGTGTTTGGTTAAGATTAAAGATTCATGCAGGCTGGTGACATGTAGTACCAAAAATTGAATTGTGCCTTTGATTCTGAGTATCATCTTATCGTAAACCTATCGCTACTCATAATTGTCGGCTCGCTTACGACGGTCTCTACTGTATTACCCCTCCAAGGCACCGCTATAGGCTCTACCCCAACAAAGTTCTACTCCTATTCCTCCCACCTATCCGCTACAACAGAGTCTACTCTCTTTATTGCTACCATGCCTCCCAGCAAGCGCATCTCTGTTTCCATACAACCCCTCAACTACGCAGATATCCCCACCTGCGCTCAGATAACCTCCTCCGCCTTCGCTGTCGACCCCCACACCACCGTGAAAAACCTAGGTCGGAAACCATACCATATGTACGACATCATCTGCTCCATGATGCTCGATAGCCTTGACCGAAAAACGCAAATCTATGTCAAAGCCATAGACGAGGAGACCGGCGAGACCGTGGGGCATGCGGGCTGGGCGTTTAAAGACGTGGATGAGGCGGTGATTCCTTGGAGGGGACCCGGAGATGACAAGTTAGCGGTAACCAAAGAGCATCATGAGAAGAAGGATGAGTTGGCAAATCAGGACAAGAATGATAGCGGAGAGAAAAAGGAGGAAGACTCAATTGATCGTCTCAAAGCTCTCGAAGCCCGTGATATGGAGCACTGGCAGTCGAACATCGTTCCCAAGGACAAGCCCTGCATTTTTATCACCGGTCTCCATGTTTCGATTTCGCACCAATCCCAAGGCGTAGGCAGCGCCCTGCTTCAATATGGTAATGCTATCGCAGATAAGTTGGGCCTAACTATATGGGTGCATTCATCACATCAGGCGTATGAGGCGTATAAGAAATTCGGGTTTGAGGTTGTGAGGGAGTTAGACCTAGATCTGGATAAGTGGGCACCGAGAAGGCCGAGAGAGGACGAGGAGGTTATGGGGGACAAAGGGAGCGGGAAATGGGGAAGGTATATAATTAGGTATATGAAGAGGGATCCGAAGAAATAGGTCTATTTAGGTAGTTGAAAATAGTACGGCCGTCGGCAGGGCCTTTCTAGGAGACATGTCAAAAAATTCTGCCTAAAAGTTGTACTTAAATATCTATATTATGTCTTCAACCTGAATACCCATCCCTGCGTCCCCGTTCTTCATTGACGACTTTTGCTTCATCTTGCTGTCATTTCTCAGACGGCGAGCTGTGTTGAGCTGAGAGAAAAATATATTGTAACCTCACTGGATTGAACCAGATTAACACTCTAGATCACCCAATATAGTATCCCTATGTTATAAAAGGCGGGCCATTGAATGACACCACCCCAAGAAAGGTGCTGAATTTCCGTTCCATATCAGCCCTCAAATTTCTCTGCGTCATGCCCATCGCTGTATCGAAATTTTTCACCCCACTCAAATAACTGTTTGAAATCTCGACACTGATGTACAGTTCCAAAGCCATCGACGCCGTTACCTTGAGTGCCACCATCGAACGGAGACCGGAAGGGTTCAAGAGCACTGTCTGCGGCGCAAATAATACTCTCTCGGAGATAATCAAAGCAATGTGAAGAATGCCCATTTTGCAATACATGTGCATCTTGATGTGTGAGTTTACCACTCAGGGCGCGACGAAAGTCGGCGTAGATGAGGAACTGGTTGGCATTTAGAAAGAGGTGACGAATGAAGCAATGGGAAGGCTTACGAGACAGTGGAGTTGATGGAATGCAGCAATACAGAAACGTCCTGAGCCATCCGTGCTCATATCCTGAAAGAGCTGAGGGATTTCTCCCGCGTCTTTTATGCTGTCCATAGAAACATAGCCCATTCCCGCTGAGGTTCGATCAGTATCAACAACAGCGATTAAAGGACAAGCAACATACGAGGAAACAACGACATCCACGCTTCACGGCTGACATTTAGATCTTTATCATAATATGCCCGTTGATCGCCGACATAGGTTCGAATAAGGTTTCCGAGCGGAGGGAGGTTCAAAGATGGAAGAAGTTCCGGTCGCGGTGGGCTTCTACTTGAAGCAATGGAAAATATTGGAAGAAGATTGTGCATAATGACCGTTCCGGCAGCAGAAACCAAAGCACTGACTAAGGCGACAGTGACAATCAAGCGTCGGGTTGCTTGGCCGCTCTGGTAGTCACGGTGTGCTTTCCGTGTGGTCTCATGATCTTTGGGCAGGAAAGGCACTTCGTTCTCAGGGTCAGTGTCGAGCATTGCTCCGAATTGAGAATTCGGTGTGCGAAGAAAGCAAGGGGACGTTGAATTCTCTTGGGAAAGTGGGCATCGCGAGGTATTGGAAAACTGATCCTCGGCCTCTTCTCATCAGGTGGACAAGGCCAGCGTGCAGCTTCTGCGGCTTATTTGTGTGGCGGCGTCCTACGATCAGTTCACTAGTTGGGATATTGCTGATCTAACCTTGGTAAGCCACACAGACGCGCAGCTAGCGCTAGGTTAATACATCTTGGCCTAGAACTTTCTTGAAGCTTGTAAGGGTGCGACTGGGTTTACAGGTGGGGTACGAAGTACGGCATCAAAAAGAAAGTTAGTCAGGGATAGATAAACCTATGTCTAATTAGGCCACTACCACGTTCAGTCCCCTCTCTACCACTATCTCTACCACCACAATTATTACAGACCGAGTATACTTTTATGTCCCCAATCGGTATCGGCTACAATTCAAGCGCTAGCGTACCTAGAGCTAGGCTACACACCTGCTCGAATTGATTCAATTTTTGGGTATCGTGAAGTCTGCAAATATATCAATTTTGACACATTGCAATAAAGATGGTATAAGCTAGAGGCAAACAAAACGAAGAGAGTGAGGTAACCCTTGTCACCTGTCAAGTGTCTGCCATGCCTTGATGAAACGCATTTATGAAGAGGAGAAGAACCCCGCTTTCGAATTCTCGACATTTCATTCTACTAAGCTACAAACATGATTGGTATCACATCATCTTCTTCTACTCGCCGGGCTTTGCATCTCCAAATCCAGGGTTCATTGAAACAAGAATTTGGTTCCCTGGCCGACCCTCGGCCATGCCCATCGCACAATGCTCCGCATGCGCTGTTGCGCTCGGAAATCCCGTGTATTGCATCTTGACCTTGCCGCGTACTTGTTTCAATAATGTAAAAAAGCAATGCTTGTCATGCCACTCTAACGTCGCCCAGGCCTGTCGTTCTGAGTCTGGCTTTTCTGCCAGATGTGCCATTTCCTCGAGTGTGAATATCTTGGATGTGTTCAAGTTGGAGGCGTAGTAATTCCATTCACCGTTTGGGCCAGGGCCGGACTTTTCAAAGAGGCCAGTCAGTTCGTCATCACGGCAGTGCGGTGGGAGCCAGGAGGTGGAGAGGGAATCGTATTTGCAATCTAGGGTGAGTGCCTCTGCGATGGAGGAACCACAATTGCACGGCGGCATTGCAGCTCTTCGGATGCTAGCTGCAGTCGATACGCCGAGGTGGACGAGTCCATAGCTAGCTAGTACAATTATGACGGTCTTGAAGATAAACCACAAGTTTGTACGAAGACGACTTTGTGGCCGAGCGTGAGGGATTACAAAGTCGGCGTCTTCTTCATCGCTGGTCTTAATTTCCGAAAACTCATGTTTGTCGCCCTTGGGTATGAATGGCTCTGAACAAGACGGAGACGAGCTGTATTGGTCAGTTAGTAACTGCGCTTTTAGACGTACATGTTGGACATACGAGTTCTCTGTCATTGTGAGGGAATGTCTGGTATCGTGTAAGTCGAGGCTTTCTAGCAAAATGAAGCGAAAGTAAAACGCGAGATACAGACTGTGTGGACTATGCCTTCTGGACCCAGGGAGGTAGCCGAGGGTACATGGATATGACTTGTTGGGTGACTGAGATACGAGTCATTTGGGGACGTAGTTGATTTCCCAGCTGGCTAAATTACACCTCCTACAGCTAGATTTACACCAATAATGTGATAATCTAAGGCCTCTCAGCTCAGTGTTAATCCGCGCTAACGACTACCTTGCAGCGAGCACATTACATACCATGCTGAGATCAGTGGCCCAGGAGGACGTTTCAATATCACTGGAATATCCTGCCTTATCTGGAAATTTTTGCTGGCAGTGGGGTCGACGCTAGCGCGGGGTTGATGCAGATGCAGGACCGACGCTAAGGCGGCTTACACCGAGTTGTAGTTCTCTCTAAAGCTGCCGTTATTTGCGAATCTGTTAGTCGTTATTTCATATGCTTAGGCTTTCACTCAATATGGACTAGACCACCAAAAAGAATCATTGAAGGATGCAAATGGCTTTTGTAGATTTCTGTATATGCTGCTACCGGTACAACTCAAACCGCAAGCAGTTCTCATCTATCTGATGGATATACAGCCAAACATCTCAATGAGAAGTTAAGAGGCATCCGTACGCTTAATCCTTGTTGACAGCCTCGAAGTCGCCTACAGAGCCGTATTTTGGATAGTCATTGGTACGCTTCTCCTTGTTGACTGCCTCGAAGTCGCCCACAGAGCCATACTTTGGATAGTCATTTGTGCGCTTCTCCTTGTTCACAGCTTCAAAGTCGCCTACGGAGCCGTATTTTGGATAGTCATTGGTACGCTTCTCCTTGTTGACTGCTTCAAAGTCGCCTATAGAGCCGTACTTGGGGTAGTCATTTGTGCGCTTCCCCTTGTTGACGGCCTCAAAATCGCCCACAGAGCCATACTTGGGGTAGTCATTGGTAGGTGCGGCGGCGGCGAGACACGCAAAGGCAATAACGATGGTGGTGGTAAACTTAACCATGGTGTCTTTCTAAATGATCTCAGCGTGGGAAGCTTGTGGTTAATAAGAGCATGAGGGACGTACCGTCGGCAAGTGAATTAGAATATGATTATGATAATTTTGAGATTCGACGTGGTGGATCAATCTCTACACCGTTTGTTGGTTTTGCCTTTATGTCTGGCAAGGCGGGATACTTATGCACTCGTGACTGTATGAAATGATACTTGCTATGGATAGTATTTCGTCGACATGTATCCACATGCGCGATGACACCCTGGATGGTTCGTTATACAAGTGGGGTAGTCTCCTAGGAAGTCGACCCATCCACGGCTCCTGGTTCTCATGCACAACTCCACAGTTCCACCGCTCATCTACTATGGGGTGGGAATAAGACGAAAGAGGAGGTTCTCTCGGAGATGTTGAAGAGTGGTAGGCATTCTCATTCTTAAAGTGGCATCCCCTCACCTGGTAGCCACTGCCTTCGCTTACCTCGTATGATGGGCAAGTAAAATCCTGCATAAATCATGCATGCTAATCTAAGAACTTATAAGCCAATTGAAGTTCTCGCCGAACTCCGTATTATTTTAAGAGATCTGAAGAGGCTTAGTATGGTACTTGGCAAGAAGATTTTAATATCGACGCATACGGGATGGATTGCGCGCAAAAATGCCTGGGGCCTATATTTATTGGCGAACAGGAGACGGTGTAATATGAAGACTAGTCCAAAATATGCTATTTACTTCGATTTAGTACTGCACTTCCAGAGGCAAACATCAGCAGTTCAAATTCCGACGGTGAGGGGTATGAACGACGAAAGATGCCGTATTTCTCTGCATGGAAACAGATAATAACCACAAAGCTACCTTCCGCAACAGGCAGACAGGCATCTCAAAGGAAACGACTGGTAATCTTTGCTTATTACACCCTCCAATTGCAATTCTTTGCAGCCCTCACCTTATATCCTTCCCCTTCTTACATGTCTTCACTTTCAATCACTCACTCTCTTTCAATGTCTACCACCCAATAATCCTGAATCCGAATCATCACTATGCGATCTTGGATACAAGTCATCAAGGGCTCACTCGGCCGGCCGCAGATGTACTTTGCGGTGCCATCCGCAAGCTTAGAAAAATCATTACGAACTTCTGACGAAGATAGCCTTGACAACCAGGATGGTGCGCGTGCTCTCCTCCGCGACGAAGATTACAGTCTTTACCATCCGCGTCGACGCTTCGGTGTCCTCTCTATCATCACCGTGACCTGTATCTTGGTGGTCACTGCAGTGGGAGCCTTTCTGTTCGGAAGAGCATGGCAGCCTTACATTGACGAGAAATGCATGAGGCACAGTTCAACTTACTGTCTGTTCACTAAGACATAACATCCCAACTGGCTCTAATGTGTTTTAGCAACCGTAATGGATCAAGTTAGCAATAAGCTACATGACGTCAAGTTCAATGGTATTTACCCCAGACCGTTCTTAACCTTCTACGGTAGGCTAACATCCTAACAGGCACACTTGGAAAGAATTCTGAGTTTTCTGGCCACTGGGGAGATCCAAATGAAGCCATGGACCGCGAGTGGAACAAATGGGGGTTCGGTAAGTTTGGTTCGTGGAGTTCCCATCGTTTCCCTCTTCTTCAGCCATGGCCTGGAAACTCCTCGGCTGACCAGCGCTCCAGTGAAATACGCCAGCTTTTCCCGCGACGAATTCGCCGCAATGGGCATGGACTTAGACGGGTCTGCCAAGTTTACTGAAGACTACGGAGGCGGGTATATTGGGTTCCTCGAGATTAGTCACAAGATGCATGTAAGTGCTCTCTGTTGGAATTACTGGTGTTGTCCTGCGAGCAAGCTGACGGAGGGATAGTGTTTGAACGTGATTCGGCAAGCATATCACAGGGAGTACTATGAAAGACCAGAAAACAAAAAATGGGCAACCTGGTTAAACGACAGACCGATTACCGTCCAAGTGCACATCAGTGAGTATCCACACACTATTGCAATGGACAGTCAGCTGATCGCACCTATTAGACCACTGCTTTGAAATGCTTCGGCAGAATATCATGTGCAGCGCTGACGTGGGCGTCATCCCGCACCACTGGGTAAAGGATATCCCGGATCCCTTTGCCAATTTTAATACAGTGCACAAATGCCGTGACCTCGATACCGTGGCCAGATGGATTGAGGAGCATGAGGTACCGCCTCCACCGGCGACTGGGTATCCGATGCCAGCCGATTCCAAGGTCTGGCCGAGACCGCCCTAAGGAGAGAGGGCACATGACACGAAGGTATCCTGGTTGTTCTCGGTGGAGTATCAGGAGCGCTAACCAACTACTTGGTACAAAAGATAGACCCAATGGCAGCGATAGTAACGTAATGACAAGGATTCTGGTGCGAGACTCTACTGCATTGCTAGTTGAAATTCGTGCCGAATCAGTTTCCGATTGTTACTTAGTGGCAAGTGCCTCTCAGCTCATGCCGGGTCCGGCCAACGTGCTAGGCGGACCGAGGGGCTTCTAAGACCTGTATAGTTTTCAACATAGCTGCAGCCAATGAAAAGAAGTGGCACGCATTGCTTATCCATTACAAATCCAAGCTCCATAAGTTAGCCCGCATGCCATAAGCACTCGGACGTCATATCACAGCGTGAGATGTGCATCTTACCAATACATGCGATAAAGGTAGAAGCAGAGCTGTGGCTGTTTCTGTCCTTTCGGGGTCACAACTGTAGCGCTGTTTATTTGATGATGGTTGTTGGGATAAGGATTAAGAACCTTGTCAGAGGTTTTCAACTTAGCCTAATATAGTGTAAAGTGTGACGTCCTACCGCCATCATTTTGGCGTTTGCGGCACGCAAGGTGATAGGATAAGGTTGTCTAACTTCATTCGGAATCACCATGCTGCGTTAACTGCGGCAGACATTCTGGTCCGTTTTCTCTTCGGCATACACTTCCTGGTCTGCAGCATCATTTTGTGGAGTTTATCCTAGGGCCGTTCGGGAAAAGGTGCTCAAGTTTACCTGCCATTATTAGCAACCGCGTATTATAGTATAAACTAAAGTGTCTTCACATCGCACATTTGTAATGAATACAATGTTTTGAGAGTAATAACGGCCTGAAGATGTCCCAGCAGTAGCTAGCGGGGATCTCGGCGAAGGACGGGCGGGGAGAAAAGTGGCAATAAGCACACAAGAAATGTCACACTTGTCCATCTTGATACCGTACAGCTCGCAAAGAAGATTAGTAGAGGCCACAACTAAACCGTCTCCAGACTTAGGTATACCGCTTCCATCTTTCCTCTTTTTGACTAATTAATCTTGCAGAAATGGAGACCGGTTGGTTTTTCTCAAGTCCTGCCGCCACTGTCTTGTCGCTTTCCTCTTTAGGTAATTACTAATCGCCTTGCAGTCTTTGCCTCGAACCATTTTTTCGGACGGTGAAGTGTCAGGGAGTCTCCTTCCTTTCTAGGTAATCACCGATCAGCTCGGCCTCTAGTCGGTGAAGGCATCATGTCGTCTAGGCGAGGGCTTGCTGCGCCTAAGACGGATTATCGTATTCACTAGAAAAATTGAAATCCTGTGGTGGGCCTTTTGATCCTGCCTGACGCATTATCGAGGCTATATTAGACTACTCTGAGGACTTTCTTATGTGATATCGGCACATAGTAATCTAGCATGGCCGCGATGTGGGCCGAATTGCCCCTCAGAGCATCTTGCAAATGCGACAATACGAGATTTGCACGTATTGAAGGCTAGACCTTCACAATTCCCTCATCCAAACGCCAGTGAGTGCAATCCCGCATGGTTAAGTGATAAACATGTTGAAATCTCTGCACTGTGAACGCAGATACCCCAGCGTGTTGCATCCACCCTCCACAACCCAAACGTCCTTCACTTACCAGTTTGCATTGATTAGCAGCCACGGGTGAAGTGTCCTGATCTCTGCTAAGTCACAGTTGTTCCTCTGCGGCTCGAGCATAAGCCAGCTCATGTCCCTATTCGTAAAACATGTTCATATCCAATACATCAATTTTCTACTGACTCCTTGATAAATTTTGGTGCTCATGGGAATACAGAATATTTGCCAAGTGAATCCACCTTAACGGGGACTTGCTCAGATTGCAGCACATAGTCATAGAGTAGCGTAGCATTGCGACATTGGTGCGTCTGCCCCATACCGTTGATTCCATCCTCCTCTTCACCCCCCGCGTCCAATATGTTAATTGATCTTTCCAACGCATCATCTGCTGAGCACAGTATAGCCTGTATGCTCCATTAGAATCATGGATAAGATGGAAGGCATTTGAGTGGAGCTACCTGAACAATGTAATCAAAGCAATGCATAAAATGTTCGTGATCTTGCATCTCTTTCATATTACGACTTTCAACGGGATGCCTACGCATCTCGCCGGTCACGATAACGGCTCGACTAGTCATGAATCATTAATTAGATTCTTTATAGTTTAACCAGCAATATAAAATACTCACATCATACTTAAGCAGTGTAGCTGATGAAACATCGATACCCCAATGCTATGATTCTTATGGTCCTGCAAGTCGACCATTAGGAAGCCTCCATTTGGTGTGAGCAGTGAATCCCAAAATTCCGTTTTGTTTGAAGCACCATTCCTGCTATAAATCTGATGCATCCATGGGTCTTTGACGAATTTTGTCGGGAAGAGCTCTTGCGATGGAGTGAGAGCGGGACACTCTTTCGGCTTAGGGCAATGGCTGCCGGCGGCGGCAGAAACAGAAGATGAGGTCCGCACACGGTCGACAACGGTGGTAATTATATTATCATAACCGGGGCGGATGAGGAGAAGAAGAGTTATGATGGTTACGGCCGAGGAGAAACACGCGACAATGCATGTGTGGAGTAGATTTGACGAGGTCATTTTAGAAGGAGATATATGTGAGAGTAAAATGTATGAAAATGAAGGAGTGAAATGATGGAGCTGTGGAGAGGCAGTTCCTTTAGGCTTAAGACCTTGGCTTTGAGACCTATGATACGTGCCATCACTCTTTTTGATAGAGAAAATATCAATTTAAGCCTATTTGGGAATTTCTGCCGGTACCTCCTAACTGTCGTATTTTGTATAGTAAAAGAAATCACTCGTAATATTACTCAGAATCAATGTCATCTAACTACTGAATATGATGCGTTGTGTCGTGTGTGTATTGGGTGCCTGATGTCCAATTAGACTAAGCTCCGGTGTTAATATTATATTGCTGGGACGCTGGCCATGCTTGAGGACGCTGATTTAGCTGTAAAAAGCTCTATTTCCTTCGATATCATTGGAGGCTGGAAAGGGCATGCAATCTGAGCAGTGTGAGGAATATAACTGCATACAATGCAGGTGTAGTTTATTATAATACAGTGACTTTATTCCTTACGCACCTAGAAAAATTACAGATACAGTATAGTACGGCTGTGTGGGCGTAATGAAATCCGTATACGCCTCTACTTGCAAGGGCGTATTCTTGTAATACGTACTTATAAACAGGTTATTATTATTACTATAAAATTCTACAATATCAAACATGATGAAAGGGCTCATAAGCATCCTGCTTCCGAGAGATTATACCCAGGGGCTCGGAAACCGTCCCTGGAACGGACGCCAGAAGCTGCTGTTCTTCTGCGCCAACAAAGCGCTAACCTTATTATACGACCAAGTAGACTTCTCCGTCTGGGCACCATGATTAGGACGGTTTCCGTGGTACATGAGCGACCGAAGTAGTGGCACGAGCTGAATACCGGGATGAGAGCGCTGCCCAAGAAGAACGCCACTGCAATCCACGTCACTACGAGAATATGAGCTCCGATGCTAGCTTGCACATGATATTGTTTGTAACCCCGCACGGCACGAGTGAAGCCTAAAGATAGAACCTCAGAAGGGGCTTCGGATCTATATATTAGAGAGTATGCACATATTGTAGTTAGCTATCCAGTCAATTTAGTGCACTTAATACAAAACCTGTTGTATTGAACCCTTATGTTATATTACTGCCCAATCAGTTCAACAACCACAGTGTGGAAGCAGCCGTAATCGAGGTGGCAAAGGTAAATAAGGTCGACCCCTGTGACATCGGATCGCAGTGACGGAGATAGACTCTGCCACACTGATCGCACTCGTAACGCTGGTTGTGCTCTTGATGCTGAAACACCAGACCCTCTTGGGAGAGTAAGGTTTGAGCGGCAGGAGTCTCGGTATAGCCTCCAGAAAAATTCTCGGGCAGGGCGAAGATTATTGGCGTGGGATAGAGATTGCTCTAGCCAAGCTCCAGCACCACGAAACGATCTCGAATGCTATCTAGATTGCCCTTCTATCGCAGATCCGTGTTGTCCTCGATACTCGCAGAGACATGCGCCTTGGGCGTGTAAAGCTACAATAAAAGTTGTTAACAGTGCTTGTTGGAAGCCTGGTTTTAGGTACACAGGAAGATCGCGGACGCGGGCGCTCAACTGCTGCTCTTTAAACTGCAAGCTCGCTGAGCTGTAGAGGGCGGACAGGAGGAGAAAGATGGAAATCCTGAGGAGAATGATTGCTGATTGGTGGAGGGGTCGGGTGATTGACCGCAAAATCTCGCTCTCTTTCTGAATATGGAGTGTTCAATTTGGGTGGGGATCGGGAGATCGCGGAAGCGGAGAAGGTGCCCAGGTAGCCGGGGATAATGATAGAAATATCCTGTCATGAAAGAGGCTATAATTTTCGAGATTGATAGTTGTGGATCGGCTAGAGTTTCCTCGACCATGATCTTGAGAAGACGATACATCGGAAATCGTTTGATGGCCCCTCAATATCCGCTAGACAGGCTTGTGTGGGAAGATTCTGCCAGCGTAATCTTTCTTAACTATGGCTGTCGAGCTCTTTTTGGATTGTCACATCTCTGTGCAGGAACTTCCGAAAGATTATGGGACGAAGGATGCCCAAATACAAAGTTCGATACGGATAATAAGGTGCGTGAAGCCAGACCTATCCTGACTGGCACACAAGGTGAGCAGCGGGGCGGAAAAGAAAACAAACTTCAATAGCTGCGGTTGCAATGTGATAGCTCGGAAAGATTTTGCTGATGTGAAAATGTGGCAGCTTCGCGACTTCGCAAGAGCGACAAATATATGCAGTTGATCACGTGTGCGAGGGTACAGTGCATAAGAGACGCCTGCCATGGCTGCCCATTAGTTGGCCATTGTCAGGATCCATGCAGCCCTGCCCCTGATCTGGAGGCCTCCTCCCAGCGAGTGGATAGAGACGGGCTATTGATCCGGGGAAAGCTCCCCCGAAAACCTTCGAATTGGCCAGTAAGGATATAGCGGGGCCTTGTGACGAATGTGGCGGAGGCCCATCACACAAAACTTAATCGGCTGCTCGACATTATCGATTGAACCCTTGCATTAATTTCGGAAGTCGATCCGGATGTTACCTGCTAGAGAGACTTGCCCTGAGTCGCACTTTCTGAGTTTCATAATACGCAGCTGCACGAGCTGTTATGCATAATAAGCTGGTTGAACCATGTATTCCAATTGACGATACCCCTTCCATAGGTGGAAGGTGGTTGGAGGCCTCCAAAGGTCACATTCATCTCACAAGGTCGCGGACTAAGCTTCATTACTAGGCGTGAGCGCTAGATAACATTAGAACCATCTTTTATTTGAATTACAAAATGACTTGCGTCAGGACCTTGTCACCACCTTCAACCGCATTTCCCCTTTAACTACTAGTACATTACAATGGCTATCTATATATCTTCCGATATGAATCTCAAAGGCAACAACTTCGTGATTCAGAAGCGTCTTCGTCAATTGTCAAATTAGACTATTCCTGCCTGGTTGTCATCCGATTCCCAATTGCTATATTCTACCCTGCGATCTGGCAGTAAGGGATAACATCGAGTTACAGTGTAGCATCACTGCCCATTGCCTAAATACAGCTCTCATATCATTCCGAAACAAGGGTAGCGTTTATCATCTTGCCCAATTCTCGAAGCTAGAGCGTCAGGCAACCCCAACAATGGGCCCGCCCAAGAAGCGAGCAGTCTTTATTTGGCGCTGTGTACGTTACAACCCCCCTTTCATATACGTTCCCTAATTGACGGCTCAAACTATTCGCTTGTGCTCACAATCTTTTAGTGTGCATGCGGACATTCCGGGAACTCTATCACAACTCAAAATTGCCCCAATCCAGACTGTGGTATCCCGAGATGCGCCTATTGTGAGGTCGTAAAGGTCAAAGTCAGGCCACATTACTCAGCGGAGATTAGAGATATTTCAAGCGACGTGGGGGAAGACTCGGATTGTGGAGGTTTTCACGGAGTTAAATGATGAAAAAGAAATGAAGCTTTTATTATTAAAAAGGATACAAAGCCTAAATTGAATTTTTGAAATAACTTACAACGCGCCATAGATTGGAGTGAGTGCCTGAGGTGATAACTTATAGCCATTTGTCGTAGTTTGTAGCTATTAGTAGATGATATACAGAACTATTTACACAACAATAAACTCATGCAATCCGGTGGTTGTCAGCAACTCCTGACCTGAATGCCAGCCACCAGCGTGACTGCTCGTGATCATGCTCTGCGGTAATGCCGAGTAGGAATGAATCCACCGGCCGTCTCCGGGCTTTCCCATTTGTTAAGCTGTGAAGGGAGCAGAGACACACAAAATTGTGCACATCCGGATCTGCACTTGTCGTATCTGTCTCACCCTCCGCCGATCGGAGAACCACTGGGAACCTCCCCTTAATCAAAACAAAGACAATGTCGTCAACCTGTACAACCGGAAGAGCCATGCCCATATTTCCGGTTTCTGTGGTGGTGAAGACATTATTCGCTGACTGCTGGAGCAAAGAGGACTTGATATCTTCGTTGACGCTAGAATTTTGGTTCCCGGGATCCGCGTAGGAGGAGGGGGGGGCTGGCGGTGAAGAGGATTCCCGAGACTGTTAACCAGGCGACTTCGCCAGTGCGCAGGTCGATGAAATGGGAGGAGGGGTTGAAATGGCGGTAGGGAAAGTCGGAGCAGAAGCGTGTTCGCATGTAGGCTAGTTGGATTGGCTCATCAGTGAACTGGTAAAGGGAAGTTATGTTAGTGGTGCGGGCGTGAGTAGGGAGTTGCTCGAATTCCTTGAGTTGTGTGTGGTGCACGAATTCGAAGGCCCGTGGTTCGGTGGAGCTGTTTGTTACACATCCCCACGGTTTTGATGTGGCCGATTTGGATACCTTGAGGCATGAGACGAGCTGGGTCGCCGACGTCTCGCCTTCTCACTTTGGTTTAACCATCTGCGGACATGAGCATAAAATCCACGCCGTGGAAGCCTCTTCGGATCGACGGAAGGTCTGCTAGTTGGGGACCCAAGATGGGAGGTCAAGAGTTTTGCCTACGATCTCCACGCCCCATTCATATGACAAAGCTTCGAATGGTATACGTTTCTGCAAAGGGAACTCTTTGATCTCGCACTGCACTGTTTTTCGGCGCCTGGGAAATGGTTCGACGTATATTAGGCTATACAGTCCTCACTTGAATCTCTCTGGTACGCATAGAGCGTGAATGTCTGCGCGTCTATGCTCTCCATTACTTTAGATCTCTGCAGAATCTAAGCCAGTGAGGTTGAATCTGTCTTGTGGGCAAGGCTGCACCTGGCTGAGATAAACATCGAGGTCACTTACTGTAAAACATAGAATTGTTTCAAAACTGAAGTCTAGTTCGCTAGGCAAGCCAGTTGCCGTTTACCTTAATGTACGCCATGATAAATCATACCACAGGAACCACGGGCTCTAGAGGCTCATCCTGATTGTCAAATATTAGGATGACATACCCGTAAACCCCTAAGCCAAGGTCTCCCATGCTTCCAATGCCTCGTTGTTTGCGATGAAATAAGGTGCTATCATGAGAGATTTCACTGGCCTATTTTCACAATACAAGCCGGGAATTGCAAACTCATTTAAGTGAATACCTGGTACAAGCTCCTCTAACGGCCTCCAAGATTGGTCTAGGATGTCTTGTGGTGAAGGAGATAGTCCTGTCATTGATAATGTAGGCGTAGAGGTGATCATAGGGTGGCCCTGGAGAGATTGCCATGACGGGCTCCATCTTTGCTGTGGGAGTAGCGCCGCTGGTGGGGAATAAGCAGGCCCAGTGATGGAATCTGAATTGCTAGGTAAAGGGATTGTCGACCAAGGTGAGAGAGTTGATTTTTCAACTAGAACAGCATTTGCTCCTAAGTGCGTGATCTCTGCGGGCACGCCAGTATTGCTGAAGTATGTATTTTCTATTGCAATATGATCAAAGTGCTGAAACCCCTCCAGTTTCTCCCGTGTCTGGTGCATTAGCTTTCCCAGAGGATGCTGCTGCATTCCGCTAGCACTCTTCGCAGTGGCGATCTCGAGGTGGTGGTAGGACGCTTCAATAAGTGGCCAGACTTGGCGAACGAGGGCGGTGTCGGTACACACGTAGCACTGGGCGATGGCTATTGCCAGTGCATGCCACGGAACTACGATATACCAGCGGAAGCCCTCACCGCGGGGATCGGTCAACATCAGTTGCGCCTTCTCGAGAAATCGGAGTGTTAGCTGTAGCAGTTCTGAATCATCCTCTGCACTCTGCAGCGGCACTGGTTCGCCTATCCGTGCCCACTGCAGTGGGCGTAGTTCGAATAGCTGCACCCCAGCCAGGATGCACTGTGTCCCGTGCCAAGTGAACCAGGCGTATGGAGATGATTCAGGGTCGCAGAAGTGTAAGAGCTTGAGTGCTTCTTGCTTGAATCGTTGTGCGTGCTGCTGTCGTTCCGCTTCTATGTTCGACGCGTTATTAGACGACGTTGATGCTGCGTGCTGTCCGTTGGCTATGCCAAAATTTTCAGTCCTACTCTTCTCCACCGCAACAGAGTTAAGCAAGCGTCCGCTGAGTTGTGCATGGTATGTGACGAGTGCAAAAGTCGTGTCGGTCAACCCCTCTCTAACAGGAATTGGGTATTGCGTAGTATGGTCGAAATCAGCGTCATTGACGTGTCGTGGTAGGACAAAAGAAGAAGTTGCTTCCTCGAGGCTGATAAGTGGCTCGGAGGTCAGACCAAACGAGGCCTGGAAGTCTATCAGGCAGGTAGTGAGCCACAGCCGCCTTCGCATCTGCTGATCGAAGAAGCTCTCCTCACGTCCAGCCGCCATTTCTGGATCTCGATAGATGCATAAGGACTTCGCAATGCTGACAGCCACTGCGATTAGAGTCCACACGGCTCTGCTACGGTCCTCTGATCTCCTTGCAATCTTTAGCACCAAACAATAGCAAAATATCAGCTCCAAATTCTCTGTCACTATGCATTTATAAGATATATATAGACACTCACGAGATATAACACAAACGCCTGAAGGACAGTAATGTCTCGTGTCGCTAGTAAGTCCGCCCTCTGCATCGCAGCCTCGCATGCCTTTCTATAGTCTGCTACGACGGTAGATTTGTTGGTATGAAAGGATGCGTGGCACTGATTTTCCGTCATGCTGCTCGCTGCAGAGTAGCATACTGCCGCGCTCAGAGCGTCGACTGAGGCATGCCCAGATGGGTAACCTAGGTATCCTTCTCCTCGTACCAACCACCCCTGTAGGGACGGCCGATGAAGAATCTTGATAACCGGGTCTACCTGCCGGAGATAGACCAGACACATCTGACTTACACTGACTGAGACTCTGGGAGTGAAGTGATTGGGGATAAGCGGCGTGTCACATAATGCGCCCAATCCCAGAACACCAATGCCGCTGTCGGTCAAGTTGGCCTGGGTAGAGTATAGTTGTTGTGGGTTGTGTTCGTCCTCTTCGTTTGAAGTCGTTTCATCATGGAGTTCACTTATCTACGGCGGCCGGGTCAGCATACTGGCCAGAATAGATGGATGCTTGCGTTATCCTTGTGTGTGTGAGATCCTTCCTACCTCATCAACTAAGTCGGCCCACGAGTGATCGGGCTGCGGTATCAAGATAGTCTGTTTCTGGCCACCTCTGGAAATTGCTGCCTCCGACGCCCTGGGACTCGCATGTACTGGAGTGACATTCGATATTGGCGAGCTTTTAATAGACTACAGGAGATATTTTCAGCATGATTTTATCAGTGTCTTCAGCGAGATTCAACGCCAACTTACCTGCCTTTGGTTGTACCCCGATGATATACATTCCGCTCTAGTCGTCGTTGAGCCCAGGCTGTCTACGAGGGACTCAAGTCTCTGAATACATTTACTGAGACTGTTCTCATTAAGCTCAGCATTGGTGCTGTGAGCCTTTACATGCACAGTTGGTGCTGGCGGTGATGCCCGGCGGGAGCGGGCATGGACGCCACGCGGCAATCGTAGGCGGTGAATCGGCACACAGATAACACCAGATGAAATGCAATTGGTACAAGGTTCTAGCTTGTCGCACTTGACTTTTCTCTCTCGACAAAGCTCGCAGCTGAGCTGTGGAGGTGCTGCCGGCCGCTTCCGTTGGCATGAGTGCCTTGTGGCCGTTTTCGACCTGCTTTCCTCCATTAATTGTCGGTATTCGAGTAGCTCTCGAATATTTTTGACTCCTACCGCTTCCATATATCAATATATTTTTATATACCGCAAATTCCGCCGTCCTGCTACCTTTCGGACGCGAAGGCACGTCCTACGAAGTTCAGCATGCCAAGCTTTAATTGCCGCACATGCCAAGACGCGGAAGGAATTTTACATTACGCCGCATTTGATCTGGTCTAATCAACTAAAGCACACTATTTTTAAGTGCGAACCAATTCCGTGTCCCAAGAGTCCGAATTATATGCTAAAGGAATGTTCTTTTTCCGCCCAGCCTGCCGCCTTTCGGACAAGTGCGTAAGTAACAGTCTCGCCCCTTTATTTTCGTATTCGGCCGCCAATCAATTAGAATGGCCAGAAGATCTAGACACAAAATAAAAACACGAGGTGGCCGTGTAACCTACCTTAATGGAATAGCCGCCCGGCTTAGTGAATGCGCTGTGTCCACTTTTAAGGCATGGCACCTCACAACTGGCGAGTTAGGATTACGATCCTTCTTTGATCTACGTCTCGGATTACAACCCGCGGAATGTATTTTTAATATCCTATTATTAGTCACTGTGTGCCGTCCAGAGCTACATCAAGCAACGGTGGACATGATTATATGGGAGAGAGACCTAGAACCGGCCCACCTAATGTGTCCGAAAGTAAGTTAATATTTGACCTCCGCCGTGGCTTCCTATTAGAGTCTGGCATGCACCTTGAATAACCTGGAAACCAAGACGCGCGTATTGGGTGGCGTATGCGTCTTTATTACGGTGAATAATTGTAAAATCCTACCAGGAGGGGATTAGTGATGTAGCCTGTATGTAAGAGAGTCGGACTTTAGAGCGCTGAAGGTTCGCTGTGCAACATCCCGTGGGGATACAGTGACTAATCTACGGGCTGCCAAACATGACAGGCATGCTCGAAAACTAGCACTATTCATTCTATACATATAGTACTTCCCCGCCTCTTTTATAGTCCGATCGGCGCAGACTCACACTCCTCAGCAATGGCTCTCAAAATGCCATTCGATAAGGCCTTCTGGCAAGAGTACCTCTCTGGCGTAGAAGCAAATCTGCCGTACCTGCCAGATGTTGAAGATGTCACAGATCGAGTTACGAGGATACTAGGCGGGAACCCAGGTAACATGCACCTGCAAGGCACAAACACCTATTTAGTGGGGACCGGCAGGTCTCGAATCATTATCGATACTGGCCAGGTATATCAGCATATGGCATTCTCTCAAATTACCCAATAAGTTACTAATTGCTCTCATCTAGGGAATGCCGTGTTGGATTGAAAGAGTAGCCCGGTTTGTCGAGGAACGCCAGCTAGATATCTCACATATACTGCTCACCCACTGGCATGGGGACCACACTGGTGGTGTGCCAGATCTCATTGCCTACGATAACCAGTTGGCATCACGAGTGTACAAGAACCAGCCTGACTGCGGTCAACGGGATATTGTAGACGGGCAAGTCTTCCAGGTCGAAGGCGCAACAATCCGAGCTATTTTTACGCCTGGACACTCCATCGACCACATGTGCTTCTTTCTGGAGGAGGAGAATGCGCTCTTTACCGGTGACAATGTACTTGGCCACGGCTATTCAGTTGTGCAGGATCTCGGCATCTATATGAAGAGTCTGGCACACATGGCACAACTGAACTGCGCTGCTGGATACCCAGCTCACGGCGATAAGATCAATGACTTGCCCGCCAAAATGCAAGATTACATCAACCACAAAGAGTTTCGCGTCTCGCAGGTTTACTCGACATTGGTTCGGAGCAAATCACAAATGGAAAGCCAGGGACAAAGAGGGAGAGGAGGCATGACGCTGAATGAAATCGTACGGTCAATTTATGGGAATGTTCCAGACGAGGTAGTTGAGAAAGCCCTGGCGCCTTTCTTAAACCAGGTACTATGGAAGCTAGCTGAGGACCGTAAAGTTGGATTCGAGCCTGGAGAAGCGACAAAGAGGCGGTGGTTTGTCAGTCAGCGAATATCGAGGGTTAAATGATGGATGGAGTATATACTAGAACGGGAAATAGAAAGCAGGGACAAGATATTCTACTCTGTGCAGGCACTGCTAGGCGTTTATGTCATTCACTAATCATCAAGTTTATTATCCATATACCGCTGTTCTCCAGTTTACTTGTGCTCTCTTATTTAAACCCGCTTTTGCATGTGTGTTGATGATGTACTAAAGTAGGTTTGGCATAACATAAAATAGCAACCCCGCTCTATCAAATGGAAAGTCATAAGGTCGCCTCCCTAAAGTCATGTTTATTCTGAGATATATACTTTGACTCTGTAATATGTAAAACAGCTGGCGGATTATTGACTTCTCATCTTCTTCGCCATTTCTCGCCACTCTGCTATTGGTCTGTGTAAGAGATAAAATCGTTGTCTGGACCGCTTAACTGCTTCTTGGCACCGCCTCCAGGCACCATTATAGTAAGCTGCAACTGCCTGTTTCAAATTATTTTCTTCGTCCGCTAACGCGTTTGCAAGTTCAATGCTGTCTAAGATAGCGTGGTTCCCCCCTTCGCCACCAAATATAGGCATCGCGTGCCACGAATCTCCAATAAAAACAACACCTTTCTCTGTCCCTTGAGCGATGTCGTCACGAGTCATGAATACGCAACGAATGATCCAGTTGTATACTTGGTGCTCTCGGACTGATTCTGGACTTAGAAAGTGAGCCCAGGGTGATGCCAGGTTGAGCAATTTTAGTTCATCTAGAAGCGCCTGCGGTATTTGCTTCGACTCCTCAATGGTGGCGTTGGGCCGATACAATGGGTCATCATCCCCGTGGACAGGCCGTGAGTACGACCAGCTCATGTGTGCTTGAGTTTTGGTAAGTTTGCAGACAGTAAGAGGAGTGTTGAAGCCATCGCCGACGCCACCGAGGATATTGGAGCTTCCGCTAAGCGGCTTAATGAGTCTGTCGAAGTCTTGTCGTGAGATCTGGAAGTCGCCGTGATATAATACGAGGGGGACAACTTCGGGGTTTACGTGTGGAAGAATCTTTGATCTTACTATGAAGTTATGTAAGTTTCAGATCCAATATCTTGCAGAGGCAGCTCATATACATACCAGTGGAATGTACACCGTCCGCGGCGACAACAAAGGAGCCATCATACTTTGAGCCATTCTCAAACTCTACCGTCATGTTTCCAGCATCACCCCACAAGTCCTTGAGCCTGTGCCCGTATCTGACATCCAGCTCTTCCTCGCCACTGTCTGTAATCCAGGCCCGCAGGGCATTGCGGTTGGCGTATACGATGTCATGAGTTGTTGCGGGATCCGGCGCAACAAGCATATCGCCTGTGCTGTTGTCGCGCAGTGCTTGATCGATCCAACCGCGGCCGCCTAGATCACGGTCAGGTGCGACTACTCTCGTCAGACCACTCAGGGGAAGATCCCCAAGAGCTGCAAGCAGTGAAGAATAGCCCCATTCACGTAGGCTAATTGCGAATCCCTGGCTGCGGTCTGGGTTAGAAGCCTCAAACACGATGTTAGGAATTCCACGGTTCGTTAACAACCTGGCTGTAACAAGACCGGATATTCCGGCTCCGATAATAAGTATCGGGCTTCTAGACTGTGAATTCATATTTGTTCTAGCGATTCTTCACAAATTCAAGCAGTTGGTGGGTGAAATAGAAATGAGAAGATGTTAGATATTTCCTCCTAGACTGAGATTCGACAGTCAGCTAATGGTTGCATTACCCGTGCCATAGCGATATAATGTCACATCTCCGAAGATTGACTTTAGGATGGCGTTAGATGAAAAGTTCATACTTGGCAGATATGTGGTCTAACGGCCCGCTTTCTTAAAAGCCGAGTAGTGCATCCTAGGGGCCACTCGGATTTAACCACGCGACGTCTGCGTATATGCAAGTACGCGGGAAGATTTTATCTCTAGATGCATATTTAAAATTTTCTGGTGGATATGAACTTGGCTAGTATCGGCTCTGGGGACGTATTCTCGCAGTGGCGGATGAAATCGAAAGCGGGTGTGAATTGTCTAACCTATCCGACCATAACTAAGAACGGCTTTAACAGGCCCAGCATTTCAGTACTAAAACCCGAGGAGATTAAGCATGCCGGCATGCAGTGTCGCTTGACGACGCCGTTCTTGCTATAGCCTACTCCAACTCGGTATCTGCAGCTCTCTTTGCTTCCTCTGTGTGGCGCATAACAGGGGTAAGTATGGCGAAATATATACCCATCCCAGTAGAACTTTTTATGGGCGGGACGGGAGGTTCAGGATGAATCTCTATCCAAACTAGGCACCTTGTAATAAAAATAGTACACATTGCGATACATCCCAAGCTAAGTTGATGATCTTATAAAAGTATATTAGGTTATATGCTTTGTGTCTTCTGTCAAATCTAGACAAAAAATATAGGTTGTAACTTCATTCAACATGGCGCCATCAATAACAAACAATGTTGCCTTTACTGCTCCTATCAACCCTCCTGGAGCCACTCCAATTCTCACTCGTGATCAAATTTGGGCTGGAATGTTACTGAAGATTCGGTCTGCGGAAGCCTTCGTGCCTCATCTATTTCAATCAACGACAGTTCTCAGCGAATCTATCGACCCTGCATCCGGACATCTTGTCACAGTTCGTGAGATCGTCTTCATTGAAGATCAGCGCAAAGTCAAGCAAACTATTATCGCATACGAAGACACAAAAATAGACTTCATTGAGGAGAATGGGAGCCGGATTCACAATGTCATTAGCGAAGGAGAAAATGGGGAGCTGTACATGACTTACTCATTTGAATGGAGGCATCCCGGCGCTTCTGAGAAGGAGATGGCGGATTTTTTTGAGAACGAGAAGAATGTAAGCAGGCTGGCTGTTCATGGGTCTATCAGGGTTATGCGGGAACTGGTATCGTGTGGAAAGATTTAATCTCTCGATAAAGATAGATATGATAGGATTATCAGGCTGAATAATTTTCTCTACAATTTCCATTTTAATCCAACTATTGTTCGAAAAGAACGAGATATAAATAGAATATAAATTAACCTCACAGTAGTTTGAAGAGGTTATCATAGGTTGTTTGAATATACTTTCGAATGAAACGAGTTTTGAGTTGAAATTGGGGCACAATTATTACGAAGAGAGGGTGACTTGGATTTAAGTTTACCTCGAACCATTTTGGGCATCTTCTATGAGACGACTTCTTCCAAGCTAGCGATGCTCAGGATGAGCTCAGCAGGATACACATGTTGTCTTTAGCAAGTATATCTTAACGATACGACTCTGGGGCCGCTTATTTATTTTGTATTTCCGACTACCATTATACTTCTTCCTATTCGAATACATAATACACACTTGATCAAGAGGCTTTATGAAAATTTTAGCGACAATCTGTGGCTGTCCATACACTGTTGGTCCCTTTCTAATTATTATTATGGAGTGTAAGCAATCTCAAACAGCTCTGATCGATAATTTAACACCGATTCCATTTATTCATCCCTGAAGCAGCCTACGAAAGGAGTGCGTTTGGTAATGAAATACGCATTTCTATTACCGCGTAATCCGCATAAAATTCTTCTCCTACTTGAAGCACCAATGATATCCCAGTGATCCCTCCATATTGTTATTTGTCTTCTCCAAAGTTAATCCCCTACAGACTGGTCCAAAAGCCATCGCTGACCGTGACGAAATTCAAAATTTCATCATCTCACTGTTTCCAAGTGCTGAGAGAGCAGGCAGGGTTGTTGTCAACTTACGGCCTTTCACCGCTGGAATGGATGGTGCTGGGAAAAAGCTATTCGGTGTTATGCAAGATTACCTATATATCTTAGCTAAGTATTATATATTTGAGCACATCGATGACCCGACACGTGGACGAAAGCCGGGGATACCAGCGAGATGAAAGTCGCAAGATCAAACGCACTTGTAGTTTTTAAACCTGACTCTGTTTTGTTCTGCTGTAGAGAAGCCGTTTATTATTATGCATTCACATTTCACTCTCGAATTGCACTCCCTTTTGTCGAAAACGTTATGGTAGTTTCAATATAATCCTGCTCCCCTACTCGTCTCATCTCATAGAAATGACAAAACAAAATTCTATCTAATGCTCGTCTACTATTGCTCGTACTCGCAATACTGACTAAGAGAAATCTAGCTAGCTGGTCAATAGAGGAAACATGCTAATTAAAACACGCGCATTGAAATCTCCCTCCTCTCCGATCCGATTAGCTTACTGAAAATCTCCTCTTCCTTCGTCTTGATCTTTATATACCTATCAATTATCTCAGTTCCTAGCGCATTTATCAAACTCTTGTTCTCTTTCAAACTAGAAATAGATTCCTTTAAGCTTGTCGGCATCTTGTCCTTCACCCCAAACTCATCAGCAACATCTTGGCTCTCGAATCCCGTAAACATCATCTTTTTTGGATCTTTCATTACCAGTTTAGTTTTATTCTCTAGTCCATGCATTCCTGCTGAGAGTATCGCTAACATCATTAGATGAGGATTGGTTGTACCGTCTATACTTCTCAATTCCCAATGGCCATCATGGACTTTGTTGATACCCATAGATTTATTCCTCAAACCCCAGCAGATCCATTCATTTGGCCGTACCCGGGCATAGCTGTCAAAATTCGGCATATAGAAAGCAGCTAAAGACTTCCAATTCTCGAGTAGCCCTGCTAAGAAAAATTCCTCGTTGTCTTTTTGAGAAATTGACAGATGATGGTGCATCCCAGCTCCTGTTAACTTCTCGAATGGCTTTGGAAACATGGTTGCGCGAAGTCCGTGCTTAAAACAGATAGCCTTGATTGCTTCTTTACAGTAGATAAGAGCATCTGCCGATTGAAGCGGAGCTAAGGGCTCGAGGGAGATCTCAAACAAGCCTGGCGCTCCTTCGGAATGAAACTGTCGAAGTTCGATTCCCGCTCTCAGTATTGAATTTACGATCTCTTCAACTATAGCGAGATACTTGTTGTTCAATGAGGCTGTTGAGAAGGCATTTTCGACCATTTTCACTACTTGTGGACTGCCTTGGGACTCTTCCATAATAAAGAATTCGATTTCAACTCCAACAAGGAATTCCATACCATGTTTTGCTTTAGCAGAGTCCGTAAGCTCTCGTAGTCGGTGGCGGGGACAGCATTGAAACCCGACCCCATGCCCATCCTTATGCAGGTTTTCTTCAATAAAACACATGACTTGGGCATGATTTGGGTTGTAGTGACAGACTCTTAGGCTCGACCAATCAGGCCAAAGGCCATCTACGCCTATATTGATGTCTTCCCAGAGCACAGATGCATTGATCAGCAATGCGGTGAGCATAGGACTTGGCAATGAGATCGGAACGTTCTTCTGGGCAAGCGATAAGGCAAAACCTCTTGTAGCTACACGTGCATTCACAACTCCGGAAAAATCTAGCCATTGGAAACGAATGAAATCGATTGATGGATTGTCGGTGAGGAATTTGGTTAACCCGCTAACACACTTAGCAACTGTATTCGAGATTGGAGTTTGGGATGCGTTGTCCATAGTGATGGCGTGTCGGATGAGAAACCAAAGGTAGTCTGATGAGGCTTTAAATATATGTTCAACCGGATGGAGGATGGGTCAATTCCCTCAACGCGCAGAGTTCTTCTGACGTGAGATGTACGAGGCAATAGTCGACTCGCTTACACCGTCTGACTAAGTAGGTTATTTGCATTAAAATATACGCACATTTATTACTCGATCAAACCAACCACGAAAATCAATATTCCATTAGAATAAATAGCCTAAAGCTTAAGGATTGGTTAAACCTAGTCCCTGGATTGGCCTGCTATCTTGATCGCATAGATCCTCATTGATTTGGGGGTGGGGCAGGAAGGGTGCCTCCTGCCCCCTACAAAATGTATTTTACAAGGTAAATAAATACTAATCTGTGCACGAACTTTTTGTTTGCATATGCGACAAAACATATTTACACGTAAAAGCGCCATTCTCAGAGTAGTTCAACTGGACAATATATCTTGCAAATATATAGTTAGGAGGCAGGGGAATTGCCCATAAGACTACTAATTTTAAGCATAATTGTTTCTACTTAGAATAGTCCTACTATACTTATAGTAGTATTCATTACTATCGCTCCCAGGATCAAGATCACTGTCGCTCCTCACGACGCACTAGGATTAGCATCGGGCGAAGCCAACGAGCAGGAAATAAGTAAGATCTTACCCTACGGCTGGCGAAAGATCGGCCTGCTGCATCGAAAGGCGCTCTGTGAGCCGACATGGAAAGGATCAGCCAGCGCCAAGCGCCATTGCTCTGTTGTACAGTACAAAGGCGAGATCTTACAATACTCTCGCACAGCGATGACTGTTGTACAGTACAAAGGTGAGATCTTACACTACTCTCGCACCGCGATGGATGAGCGAAGAAGGCTTATACCTGAGAAGAGCAAGCGACCGCAATAGAATAGAAGGTACGCAAGGGGATGGCCTGTGGAGGGTCGCACAAAATTAAGCTGAGTGCGAAGGGGGCTTGGCGTGTGCAGCCATGGCCCAGAGGTCCCCCCTTACTTGCCGTGTCTGCAAACCGAGAGCCCCTATGGAGCCCGACAACTGAGAACCTTTCTGCTTTAACTGCCCAAGATAAGATCTCCTGCGGCGCTGCTTAAAGCCATTATCCAAGCCCGCAGTAGCTATGATGACTTGCGACCGTAGGAAAGATGCTCTCGCATAACACACTCTCTGGGCGCACAAGATAGCACGGTCTAACTGAACATAGCCCGATGATGCAGGTCTTGCCTTTGATAGTGTTAGCTAAGTTCACCATCACCAATAGAAGACGGCCCTGCGCCAACCAACCCACAACCAACCCGCCACCAACCTTCATATTCATTGATTCAGGTCCAACCGAAGTTTGGGGGCGGGCGCCAATTTGCGGCAAGCCCAAATATATATAAGTTGCCAACATTTAATACGTAGGGCATTTTCATGCCGTCTGCTTCTTTATTCCCAGCCTTGTTGCCAAAATTTCACCGGCAAAATGAAGCAATCCAACGTGCTGTACGATTCTTTGGCCTCACCTGACGATTCTCGGACCGAACTCCCAAGCCCTCAAACTCCAGGTTCACGGGCTCAATTCCACGAGTTCACTAACGCCTTTTGGGTGTATGAAATCCTTGCAAGCATTACATTACTTGCTACGCTTGGTGCCATTTTTGGCATTCTTCAACATTACAATTCTACTGAAGTTAATAAATGGAATCACTTTTGGGCATTGAACTCCCTTGTTCAACTGCTGGCTACGGTCTGTCAGATTGCGATGACATTTCTCGTTGCATCTTGCATCAGCCAACTGAAGTGGCTGTGGTACAGAGATAACCGGAAGTTGGCGGATTTGGACACGTTTGATCAGTGTAGCAGAGGGCCTTTCGGTGCTCTGCGACTACTATTTTCACGGCCCGTCAAGTAAGAGCCATCGTCTTCATTTCAGGACTTCTCTTTTCTCATCCAGAGCTAAATATTCGAGAACAATAACTGAACCACGATGCAGATTTCTTGGAGCTTTCGGTGCAATCCTCATAATCTTCTCCTTGGCATTCCATACCTTGATCCAAAATGCGATCTCGACGAAAAGCGGATTATTCGCATTTGACACCGAGAATCCCGAAATGAGAGCGATCTTCCCACAGGGGAACAATTACAGCTTCGCATTAGACTACTCAACAGGCAACGCTTTGGGAGATCAATCCCCATCTCTGGACATGGTTGCCGATATCAATTACGGCATGTTCTTCTCTATTGCGGACCGTGATACTCAATTTCCACTCACCGTCGCCAGTTGCTATTCTGGAAACTGTACCTGGGGACATATCCAAACCTTAAGTGTGTGCGCTAAGTGTGCAGACATCTCCTCTGGCATTGGCGAAATGAATGATTCTTATACCTTATACGGTACGACTCTGACTATGAGTCGGGATGTCGGATTAATTACTTCATTGGGTTCCACATTCTATCCTGATCCCACAGTCCTCCCGGACATAGGGCCTCTTATCGTTCACTTTACTGCAATGGTGCGTGCGACCATTAACGACCAGCCAGTGGGCATTGACTGTGCACTATACTGGTGCGTGTTGGACTCAGTTGATGTTACTATGTCGAACTTCAACGTCACAAGCGAAACAGATACTGCATGGACCAACCTCTCAGTCTCTGCAAAGACGACATACAGGCAGGAGGCAGACGTGATACTGATCCCGCCGACGTGTTATAACGAATTTGGGGTGGAAGTCTCAGACACAACCCAGTGTACGAAGACCATTTCCAGTAAAGCACAACTCGCATTACAGAACTTCTTCATCGGCGATAAAACGGGGTTCACAGGCATGGCGACTAAAAATTTAAGTACCGACGGCTGGAATATCAACAACGAATTTGTGCAGCTTCTATATTCATCATTAGACACAACAAACATTCTGGACACTTACACCGTTATCATGTCGAATATTGGCTACATGATGATGACAAACATTCAACAAACAGTCCAAGGTGGTTACTCCTACAGTTTGGGCATGACGTACACCTGGACTACTCTCTTCAATATCCGCTGGGATTATCTGATAGCACCGACCATACTTGTCCTTGCCACTACGCTATTCCTGCTCATTACCATCTTTAAGAGCTGGGAGCAGGTGAAGTGGAAGTCTTCTTTGCTACCATTGCTATTCCATCCACTCGCAGAGCGACCTGATGTCCCGCTACATAAGTGGTCGGACATGAAATCCACGGCGAAAGCTATGGAGGTACGACTAGAGACGGCCCATTTGGGGTTTCAATATGTAAGCCCATGTACTTCTGCTGTATCATGCCCGGAGACACCATCTCTACCTACGCATATATCAACGAGGTGATTTGCTGTCGGACTTAATACGCGAACAAATTCTTGTTCTTACAGACGCCATCCTCAACAATATCAAGGCCAGTGTGAGTGTTCCAGGGCCGAAGACTTACGAATCCCGACCTATATTGGCTGGCAGTCTTTTCACACTCTCTAGGCTTGGGCAATTAAATACCCATTTAGTCATGAACGAATGGAACGCCTCTATTTCGGAAATGGCTGGGCAGCGTTCTCGGCGCTGCGTTCGGTTAGTCCTCGCCTGTTTCTGTAGATGTACTACTTCTATACCGTTAAAATGCCCTAAAACCGTGGCCGACTGGTACATCATATAAAGTAGTGTAATATTAGGCTGAAACTTATTTACAACAACCCATTTATACATGTGTATCTCTATGTACGTGTCCATAGGCATGCGTATTATTAGACCAAATAATATGAACAGCTACTAGAACAATATACACACCGAGGTAACTATCAATCCATCTGTCCCACCATGCTTCAACTTACGGGGTCGATCATTGCGTCCCGGGAATGAACCCTGCGGCAATAGAGAAGTCGGCAGAGACGCTTACTTTGTCCTTATTCAGTGGCGAACGGGCCTCAAATCTCAACGTTCGCGCCTCGATGATAATCCAGAGATCGTACTCTACCTCATAATACGAATATACTTTCCCCTTTGCGTTTGTCACCGTAGTTGGCTGGATCTGGTTCTTTGTCTTGAGAAATGTCAGGTCCGCTAAGATTTTGCCTGCTTCTTCAGCTCCTTGTAAAAACAGTTATTTATTAGTATTTACTAATTAGTGTGAAATAAGCCAGCGTATTTCTTACCTTTGTTTTCTTTGTGCTTGAATTTATACCCAGATTGATGTATCTCCGAAGAGACATAAAGGACTTCTTCACATAAGAAATCTTCGTGGATTTGGAACATGTGCCGTGACTTGATTACCATCTCGTACCTAGGCTCTAAGAGAGTGCCCTTTACCACGTATTGTTAGAGAGAATAGCAGCGGGTTTTGTCTTGTACCATAGTAACGTACCTTTTGGAGAATCCAGTCGATAGTATTCATAATATATAGTTCCCCATCAGCTCGGTCGCGATTTACCCTGAGCCTCCTGTGTCTTGGATTCATTTCGTCATAAAGTTCTGATCGGAGAACACCATAACTTGACCTGGTAATTCTTTGCGGCCCGTAATCCTTTCTCAGCGCACGCAAAACTGCGCCACGGGCGACGGCAGAATCCACAAAGTGGGATGACTTCAGATCTATTGTATCATAAAATAGACTTTTTTGCTTTTGGAGAACCTTACTCAGGTGATTCTTCAGCGATGGCGAATTCCCAAAGCCTCCCGTTAGGATGACCGTCTTGACGTTGACCCCCTTCGTTTTAGCATCGTTGAGCTGGCTTAACATAAGTTCTGTAACACCGCGGAGGCAGCTTTTAAAGACATCGTACATCTCTTTCCAGCTCAGATCAAGGTTACCATTCCTAATCCTGAGGCTTGGATTTGCTTGAAGACCATAAAATGGGACGGGCTCCATCATGGCTTTCCTATCAAGTATATCGATACTCCTCTTCTCCGTCTCAAACAACTGGACCTTCGACTCGATCATTCTCTCTAGGGTTAAGTCAGTCCCAACAAACTGAGCATGTTCGAGCCGTTCCTGCAATAGTTTCCTATATCTTGCATTCAGAAAGCTTGATCCGCAAGAAACTCCTTTGGGGGGCACGACTTCCTCCATTCGGGGTGGACGCGTGCGGACTAATTTATAAGTGATCGCATCGACAGTGCCACCACCGCAGTCCAGGAGCAGAAATGACTCGTCTGTTACTATATTCGACAAGGACTGACGATCTTCTAGCGCGTATGTTGCTGCGGCCTCGGGTTCAGTGACAATGAACAAGTGTTTGATTACACCGTGCTGAAGTCTACTAAGTTGAGATATCCTAACAGCGGTAGTCATTGCATCCTGCATAACTCGACACGCCTTGTCAGTCCATGAGGTCGGGACACACAAGACGAACTCTACACAACTTTCCTCGCGAAGACCATGATGTTCCGCTAGCCTTGCTTTGGTATGCTTGAACAATTGTATCAAGTATTCCGAAATGATATCGACTACCTTTGCAGGCCTTAACTTTTTCAAGTCCTGGGCGCTTTTGTCGCGAAGTGCTTTTGTACTATCCTCAGTATCTAATAGCAACTTGAAGTTTGTCAATTTTATTAAGCTTAGAGGCATGCTTTCCGGTCTAAGAAGCCTCTTATGAACGCCCCATCCCCATATCGAGTTGAGGACTTGTTCTCTTCCCGCATTGGGAGACGGCACATCCCTCTCTTCTTGTTGATCAGAGTCTTCGGATCCGGAGGCCGCCCAGAATTCGCGATCCAAGGAGGCGACGGATTCGTTATCCGAATTGTCTTCCTTAGAATGATCCTCGAAAGAAAGTTGGTGTTTCCGAGTCTGGCACATGAGCTCTGTTGGAACCGTTTCATGATTTGCTAGAATATCTGCAGCTACCCCCACTCCCGATGGCATATCAGGGAAGTTGTTAATACAGCTGATAGACTCGGATCTCAACGCGCTCGACAGGTTGTCGGGTTTCAGGCGTGTGAACGCCACCGATGAGAAAGTTGTCCCGAAATCAACAGCAACTATGAACTCTGGAGCCGTCGGCTCTTCTATACTTTGGATCGGCTCATCTGGTGAGCTGTGGCCCATGTCGACGTCCTCCGAAGACCGTAGAGTCCGGTGGCCACGAGACTCCTCGAGGTGGTCGGACCGTTGGACAATATCGGCCATTTCCGTATCCTCGGAAGGCGTTTCTAAATGCACCCTTTCGAATTCGGGTTCAGAAAACTCGGCCATGGCGGGCATTAGCTGCAGTTCACAATGTGCGGCTTGTAGGCAAGAGACAGATGTCATATCCTTCACTGGAAATCGTCTTCTAAGTACAGTAGCGCCAGCCCCGTATGCCCTCCAATTCGCCTTGTCTGGATCGTAGTCTCTGCGTGTGTTGATGCATCAGGCGCCTTGACGTGCTGCAGAATATGGTGGCTGAGCAACCTGTTGTGTAACGCACTGAAGCGGCCTTTGACAAATATCAAACCGGAAAATGCAGGGTTGCTTCTCTGGAGGCCCACGCACAACCTGTTAGCCAATAGAATAATGGGTCAACATAGGTGATAAAGAGGCTCATTGGTTGTGCCATTACTTTTTCGTATCGGATATTGGGTAGTCTTCCTGTTGGTTTTAAATTACATCGGGGCTGGCTGCACCGTTCACCAACAAGCTGCGCCACAGCACTGCATGGTTTCCCCTCCCACTTCCGTCTTGCAAAACACACGTCGAGAGTCAATATCGAGGACTGCTGTTCCGTACAACAATAATTCGCATCGTTATGAACACTCGCACTTGGACCATTGTGCTACTCGGAACTGAAGACAGTGGCCGGAAGTTGCTGGGACGCCGCGCTACACAATCTTTCTATCCGAGTCCCTTACGAGAAGGCTGCTCAACTTGGAAAGATTGCGAAGGGTAAGCTATCAGACTGCCAGATACCTTGAAGTTATGTCTAGTGCATGCGAAGCAATGGACCAACACCGAAATCGCAAGCAACGATTGGACCCCCTGGGATTGCACGACGACAGCTTTCTCTACGATCAGTCGGGACTTGAGATTCTGGCCGTGCTCCAGCGCAATGTCAACTATAATATGGGCGAGAAACGTTTCGCATCTGATGTTATATACCACTTCAAGGAACATCTTATGAAGGCTATCGCCCACAATGACATCCAGCAAAAGCTCCAGTTCTTCTGGTCTCGCTGGCATCCCTTGGACGAAAAGGAGTCGGACTGGAAAAAAATCTACAAATTGGGCCTCAAGGGGCTGCCTCGTATGAAAGAAGATAAGAAAAAGTTGGTGATGGCAAAAGCATTTAGTTTGGTAAAAGCGCCGTCACGACCGTCGCTGAGAAGCGATTCAGAGCCGTCTCGTCCTCATGGGAGTACACCAAAAAAACGACCAAGTAACCGCGACGCGACCCCTAGTAGCAGCCGAGTTCAAAAGAGTAGGAGCTATAGCGAATCCCCCGCGCAAAGAAAGGCCAAACTAAGGATGTCCACGCCAGCGGTAAGCAGCTAGCAATATGTCTTGCTTGTGATTATGGCTAATCGACACGCGTAGCATGCTCGAAGAGCTCCAAGTTCCCCGAGCTCCGGACGGGCGTTGTCGACAATCATCCTTCTCCCGGAGAACAGGGGGCAGATAAAACACGAGCTGGACTCAGGCAATTCTTCATCTCAACCGGAGAAGCTTTACCCTAATGTTGAACGAAATAGCTACTCCCAGCTGATATCGGAGCGAGACGAACTGAGAAACCAAAAAACTGACATCATAATGGAATTAAACGAGCTAAGAGACCAAAATTCCGAAATAATGACGGAATTAAACGAGTTGGGACGTCAAAATGCGCATATCATGTCGAAATTGGACAAGACGAAACACAAAAACGCTCAGCTAATGGTAAATCTTGAGGACCTCAGGAGTGAAGAACTCGAGAAGACTAGATATTGGAAAAAGCTACATCAAAAGTCTGAGAAGGAACGAGAGTTTCTCGAACGCCAAAATAGGTATATTCTAGCGGATCATGGCAAAGGCCAGGACGAGTTGCGCAAAAAAATCATGACACTTAACGCCGAGAAATACTACCTTGAACAAAGTCTCAACAGCTACGAGGCCATATCCAAATTCAAAGACTTCTCCATAGATGAGCACTGGGGACTAGATAATATGCGAAACGCAGCCGGCCATATAAACACGCTCTTAATCAAGCTCCACGGACTCTTGTCGGGGTATGATGCATTATTCTTTCTTGAAAGGGTGGAAGACATTAAAGAATCGAATATATTGATGCTCTTTATGAGGGCTTTCGGCCTAGAAAAGAGTGTCCACTCTGGCGTAGATGCGGTGGTAACCACCAAGCTGCTCCAAACCACATTACGGTCTGTCCTTTTGGGTCTAGTCTCCGCTGCGATTTGTACTTGGGTGTTTGAGGTGGAAGTTGGGGCGCTCTTCCAGGAGCATTATCTCGCCTACTCGGAGCTCCAAGCCCTTTTAGCAGCACAAGGTTTGTCTATACGCTTTGCACGGATGTAATAGAAGGCCCAGCTGACCTATCCTAGACAAACAGCTCACGAAGAACTTCGAATTTGCTACTCACAAAAAGTGCATCGATAACCCGTTCCTGCGCGAGTTGGTGATCCCAAGGCGAGCACGATGCCTTGCTCGGCGCATTTTAACGATCACTACGCCTCTACTGAAGGCACATAAAACCCTGAACAATAAATATGCTGAAGTTGCAGCCGAATGGCTTGAATCCCACCAGAGGTTAACGGAGATTTTCAAACAAGCATTATTTGCAAAGGTTCAGCTGCTCCTAACCACCGATATGTACAAGTGTGCCCTCTATCCGCCTGGGACACCCTTTGATACTGTCACGATGAAGAATGGAATTGAACAGGTCTCCCACACCCAACCTGGAAGTGTCGTAGACACCACGGTCTTTCCGGGCCTCTTTAGATACGCGACGAATATAGAGGAGTTCAGTTATAATCGATTCCTGGCGAGGGAGGCGGCTCCTCCTGAGGGAATCCTACCAGAGCTTCTAACATTAGCAGTCGTCGAAACTAGGTAGAATGACCTGTGTATATACTGAAAGAACTTGCATTGATAAGCTGGTACAAAAATGCGGGAGGCAGATTAATATGCATTGTAGACTGCTACTAACCCGAAACCCGATTAAACCATTTATTGAACCATCATGAAACTAGACCCGGTTTTCTTCCACCTTATGGCCGTGCCCCCGAAGCTTTGCCTAAATGTTAATGACGTGTTAATTACTATGCCATGGATCATAATGTCTACGCTGCTATCTGCTATCGTATCCCATCCCCCCCACCTTCCAACTGTTGGTTAATGTACAGGGTACTGTCTCAGCCGCAGTGGCTGTGCTTCATAATGCCTCTGTCCTGCATGGCCAAGAGCCACGAGATCAGCTGTTATATCTGCTCCTGGGGCGTATGCTATAAGCTGAAAGCAAAACCCCCTTCCTAGACAATGATTGGCAACCCCCGGATCACAACCAGTAAATTGTGCTGCTATCTCCACGGCGACAGGATCTCACCACGATGAGCCGGTCCGAGGGGTCTTCCAAACTCACTAGTCAGGACTACCTGAACCTGATGGAAAAATATGGTATCGAGTTTGAAGGGCGTATCATCCCGGAGAAATGGGGCGCCTACGCCGAGTTTTTCAAGGAGATCCGGCGGATCGGGGGACTCAGACCGGATGAGTTCAGCGCCATGTACCCCCCAGACGACAAATACCTCGAGGAGAAGATGCTCAAGTCGTCCCAGATCGTGAAGGATGCATGGGACAGCCTCCAAGGGAAGGACAGCGAGTACGGCTGGAGAATAGGCGTCGAAACTCGCGCGTTTGAAAAATTTTCCTCTGAAATTACCTGGTATGTGCAGTCCTTGGGCCACCTCACTCTGCCCCATGGCTGACCATCACAGCGACTTCTGTCTAAAGCGCCGGTGGAAGGGAAAGGCCGAGTTCGAGGCACAGCCCATCGACAACAACGAGGCCGCGAGGCTGGAGAAAAGACGTGGAAGGAGAAAATTGTGCGAGTGTTCGCCTCTTGAGCGCGCGGGCTTCAATGTGTGAGCACCCAAAAAGCCTCAAGCCGCACATCTCTCAAAGTCAATCATCCGATCCACCACTCACACCTGGGTTTAGGGACATCCCATGCTCACAACCGTTCACCCGTACACTAGACAAATACATGATACACTGGGATATGCCGAAGAATGACCTGAAGCGGTTGCCGAAACGACCCGATCGGGTCATTGGCCTGCGCGTCACGCCAACGCTAAAGGAATACTTGCAGTATGTGCCGAAGCCGCATTCCCCATTCGAAAATATCAACGTTGTTTACCCTTTTATCGTGATCGAAGTCAAGAAGGCCGAGAGTAGCAATGCCAGTTTTCCAAGCGTGCTCCGCCAGATGGCCTTCAGTCTCCGCACCTGTCTGCGGATACAGCAAAGCTTGCAAAAAGGCCATCAGTGCCTTGTCTGGTCTTTTGCCATCATGGGAGAGGAGTGGCGCCTCTATGCCGCAGTGCCTCACGGAGAAAAGGTGGTCAGTCTAACCGGTATTGAAGCTTCATATCCCCGTGTTAATACCATTGTAGCAAATCTTTGATCTCTGGCATGGGACCGTCCTCTTTCCGGAAGGGTCGCTTCAGCTGCTACTGATCATGGACTATCTCTGTGATTGGGCCAGTGAGGTCTATCGGAATAGTGTTCTTGGATGTGTTATGGAATACAGCCCCTATCCCCTCGGTTCTAGGCTAAGCCCCAGTGGCACGGACATATCATCGCTGGTTGGTGACCGCGAATTAACAGCCCCCCGAGAAATATGGTCTCCATCGAGATCATCCGTGGCACCTGAGCCCTCGATCAGCGAAGTGATGAGATTGGCGGATAGCCCGTCTCCTGGGTTCCCCGAGATCAAGTCTTTGGTTCAGATTCCCTCCAGCATCTGGGCAGACAGGGGAGATATCTATTCCTGGCAACGGTGGATGGCAATAGAGCCCGATCACAAGGCGTGGGTCCGTAAGGCAGCCATCCGCCACGCAAACCTGATCCAGCTGAGTGCCTTGCAAATAACAATGCCCGAAAATACCGATCTACTCCATGACTTCTTAAATTCATATTTTCCAAAGCTTCCGGCAAAAGATGCCGCAACGAAGCTTTTGATTTCCCTGCAAGATAATAACCTGGCCGTTACGACCTCGGTGCGAGCCTCTATCTGGCAAGAGAGTGAATTTAAGGAGGCGATTCTGGAGGTCCGAGCTCTGGTATACTTCCGATCAGCGTTGAGACCACAAGGCTGGCAGATTGTACGGCAGATTCTCTGTATCTTATGTAGCGAGAAAGCGATACAGGGACTAGCTCAAATTGCCGAGCTCAGCCCCTCTATCAATGGAAGCGTGAGCAATGAAGCATCGTGCGAGAAATTTCTGGCCGCTGTCAACTCGCTCAACCTCGTCGGGGGAAAGAGATCCGCAGGGTTAGCCCTCGCCCGGCATCAACTCTCATTAAGAGGGGTGCTAGACAGGCTTGAGTGGAGCAAGTTCTCTCCACAGAGAGACGATGGACTCACGGCGGAAGATTTTCAGAAAATAATCTCGTACTCTATGGAGACCGAAGCGTCGACAACAAACGTATCACCCGCATACATCAAAATGGAATCATGCCTGTACATTATTCCAGCAGGCAATGATCTGCAAGGACCACCAACTACAGTTCTTGGAACTCCTCAATTTCAAGCTCCAGGTGTCTTGATCAAAAAGCCTGCAGATGGGTGGCCTGAAACACCAGAGACTATTTGCTTTATGGTTACTGCTGATAATGTCCGGTTTACCGACGAGGCAACACTTGGAGAGCTATTAGACGAAACTTGCAGGAAGGGAGAAATTTTCTCTGCAGCCAAAACTAAAACCAGATATACCAAGGACGACAAGAATCTCATCGATGTGTGGGCTTTAATCTTGAAGGGCCAGTATTCCCCAGACTTGTCATTATGAGAACGTGTATAATGAGACGGGGGCCTGATTTTATGTTGGAACTAAAAATGGCTTGACGAAATCTGTAAATACTCTCCGATAGGGGAGTCCTCCCGCACTCTTTCTAGATGAGACTGGATAAAATATCATCAGCACTTAAAGTCACAAGGTGCTTCGATTTTATGCAGTTCGTCATTATATAAGTTGGAGACAACAGGAGCTATATACAAGTTAGCCACCTCGCCATGTGACCCTTGCCTCGTTATAAGGAAGAAACAATATTATATGAATTATTAACTATCATAATAAGAGAATAAGTTAAGGAGAGAAGCAGAAGAAAAGACCAAACTAGATACTAGAACTATAACGTAGCTCATCAGTAAGCCGGTCATATCAGTGAGCCGGTCAGCTAATTTTACCGCAGAATTCTCGATTTTAAAACCACAATAGCTTAGCCATTTCCTAATATTTTAATGTAGAATTAAAAATAATAGCTCTTTACTTATATGCGACTAATATTTAGGAATGTAAAAGAAATAAATCTATAAATGTTTCAGGTATTTAATTTTGGCCTTTAACTTTGACCTTAACCTATAGAACTCAATAATTACTTAGCAGATAAATAAATCGAGCTTAAATATTAATTAGAGATAGGTAAATAGCTATGGTGTTTTATTTTATGTTAAAATATTAAGAAGTAGCTACTCATTACAGATTTCCGATTGGAAGGTACCCTTCATATAGAGTCGTTTTAGGCAGATCACCATATCTCTGTCCTAGATATCAAAGCTCGGTTTTCTTTCTATTGTATTCAACCCAGGTCCAAATATTCAGCCCTGTCTTCATGCCCTCTGTAACCGGCAATCCTGCATGCAATGTACTCGTCAGTCCCTTCCCCTCCCCATCTAAATTCCGCCAAAATATCGCATTCCCCATAACCGGCTTAAATGTAATCCCGGCACTCAGCTCTTGATCACAATCCACCCACTCACACCACTTCTCGTCCTGCAGAGCTTTTAGACGCGGGAAGTTCGTGCCGCCGCCCGTGCAGTTGGCTTGGATGTAGACGAAGAAGGTGCTGTCAATGTTGCCGTCCAGGGTAGGAGATTCTGTGAACCAGTCGTAGTGGTCCCGGTATTGATTTGAGGGGCCGTAACGCTGGACCACGAGGGGTTTGATGAGTGAGTCGCTTGGGGATGGGTAGAAGGGGAATGAGCGTGCTCGTGATTCAATACAGCGGATTAGGGAGTTTCGGTCCAAGGAAGCGGTTAGGGAGGAGCGGTAGTTGGGATTGAATGAGAGTTTGCCATCGTCTGACCAGAGGGGTGAAGGTTCGAACTTGCCTTCGCTGGTAGGAAGTTAGATTTGGATTTTGGGGGGGGGGGAGGGGAGCGCGAACGAGAGGTCCGTGAGTTGAGAGGCTTCTTCGGGGGTGATGAATGAATCTATGTAAATAACTAGAGGGTCCTCAGAAATGAGATATGTTCTATAAGAGTGATCTCTACAAGCATCCGTGATATATGAAATTGTGACGTCTCCCAATGCAGGTTGTGAAGGTTCATCGGGCTTGGACGACCAACTGAGAACAAGTGGGACGAGAATCAAACAAAAAAGGAGCCATTGCGACGGCATTGGCATCTTAGTGTTGATGGGATGGATATTGAACTCCCTCACAGTTTGCCCTTAAGCTGGAGGGTTGATAGGAATCATATCGTAGAGAGATAAATTGATGAAGAAGGAAGTTCGGTCAAGACAGAAATGTGAGACGCGGGGTTGTCAATCCTTTCGCTGCACTATCAGGAGCCCTGTCCGCTAAGATTAGCCCATCTCAGGAAGGATACAGCGCACGTGCTCGTCTCTTACATCCATCATCTTACACCCGAACTTTTCTTCAACACGAACATCTTCACAGCAAGTGGAACCTACCACCCGTGTCAATAGATATCAGCCCTCCCAGTGGCTTTGCTCTGAGGTACGGGCACGGAGACTCGCTGAGATGTGGGACTTGTGGACGCTGGCCCTTCTCCTTGTCTCGGCGAAAGCGACAAACTCATCTGCCGTGCTTCAATTGCACGCGGCGGACTTCCAAGCTCATCTTGAAATACATTCTCCTGTACTAGTAAATTGTAAGACGATTGATTTTAGACCATGAATCAACTTATTAATAATTTTCTCTAGTTTGCCTCGTCAGTCTGATCTCAGCCCCTCCTTCCATTAATGACTAACGAACTGACTCGTCACTACAGCCTTGGTAGTGAGTATAAATACTTCTCGTATTCCTCGTAGAAGTGTCTTGGAAGTCTAGATTGATTGTTCTCCCGCAGTGAACCATGTCAGAATCTCGCACGAGAATTTGAGACTGCAGCAGAGGTGCTCAAGAAGAGAGATATCACATGCATCAGTATTGATTGCAGCATTGACAATAAAATATGTATCTCTAATCAAATCACGTCATATCCTACCATCAGAGTATTTCACGGCCCTGAGAAGTTCACTCGATATAGACATGAGAGGAAAGCACCTGAGTATCCACCCCGGCCAGTCTACTGTACCTTCACTGACTCTTGATACAGTATAATATCTTACATGATTCGAAAAGATCTCCCTCTCATCTCTGAAATAAATACCGATAATTTCAAAGAGATCCTATTAATGTGGAGCTCGGCATTGATAGCATATATAGATCAAGATGATGATGAAGCCCGTGCCGTCTTCACGTCGTTCGCAGAATCACACCAGAACGAATTCATATATGGCATAACAACCGATTTAACACTCGCGAAATTCGATGCCCGGAAATTTCCATTCATAATGCTTTACAACCCTCTAGATCAAGTGAACCCCATCTTCCAAGAATCATTCGAGATCTCAAAGCTTGAAGCTTTTACTTCAAAATACTCGAGTCCACTAATAGGACCCTTCTCCTTGGAAACCTACTACGATTACACAGAAGTATTTCCCCTCTCAATTCCTCCCACATTTTTCGCTTTAACCTTGCTCACTAACCTGTCATGCAAAGTCCGGCCTTCCCCTCTTACACATCTTTACCTCCTCCCCCTCTGATGACCACACCTCCCTCCTCTCCCTCCTCAGACCAGTTGCCGAAAAGTACAAAGGAAAACTCAACTTTGCGACCATCGATGCAAGACAGTACGGTTTCTTCGCTAAAGCCTTAAATCTTGTTTCTAACAAATTTCCGGCATTCGTAATTGAGGATACGATAAGCGGGGACACGGTGCCGTTTGATGAGGAGGAAGAGGCTACGACGGAGAAGCTCGATGGGTTCGTTGAGAAATATTTTGAACACAGAGAGGAGGAGAATGTGCTGGTGCAGACTGTGGTGAGTGGTTCGGAGCGAAGGCGCTGATTGTTCATGCTATGTGATGCTGACATTTGCTCGTAGGGTCTGAACCGTGATGAGTTGTAGGCAGGCATAAATGTGCCCAGAGGGTTTTGTAAGAAATAGTTTTGCCCTTTTAATTGAAGGTAAAGCCATGAGACACAGCGGTTGAGCCCTGTGTTACCCCATATAATATCACCAGTATTGCATCCTTGTTTATGTTTAGATATTAATATTTACCGCGATGATGGGCATGACTACATTGTTGAGGTCTATTAATACAGGATTCTCTACTCTTGATAGCGTGAATTGAAACTAACTATGTTATCGGATCTAGTCCATTTAATAAGTCTAGGCTAATAATCTTAGCCTTGGAGGTACCATCAGTAATTTAATGCGAAAAATGGAGAATACCCATCTTAGCTGCCCTGACTGCGGCCAAATAGTGGTGAAACCTGGGAAAGCTCCGTCTTGAATTGTGATCTGCACATCATCTCGACCAAAATATAATCCGTTTATAGAAATCTTCATCAACCAAGTCCTCAACCTTCCTCTGATCATTCGGACACATAGTTCTCCATAACTTCCTCGCAACATCCAGATCTGACTTCGCGTCTAGTTTACCAAGTAGTTGGAACAGCAGTTAGCGATTCCGTTGGGCGCGAGTATGCTTCGAGATGAAGTATACGTGTCCCTCCACTATATAGATTTTGATTACTTGATCGAGTAATGCTTTTCTCGCAGTCAGTAATCATTTCAATCAGGAGAGTAGTAGGAGAGCTCACAGGGCCGACTCAATGATCTCAAGTCTGGCGTAATTAGAGGCTACATCACTACTGCTTTGCGAAAGTACCCTGACCACGCTTAGTCCGTCATAACCTTTTGCCAGAGAGGTATAGTCGCTGGCAAAAAAGGCTTCCACTTCGCCTGGAATTTTAACTCACCTGTGACCGGGGGGTAGTCGGCTCAATGAACCATATACGGTTAGGACTAGATTATTCCTTGTCCGTGGATCTACTGTAGCTAATTGGCGACAAAAGTCACTGCTGTAGAACCAATCATTAGGTTACACAAAGTTTGCCTAACTTTTGCTCTTTTATTACTTCTCCTACACCGCTACTCTGTAAATATTACGGTACTATAGCAGCAGCCTTTATTTCATTGTCTAGCCACATAAGATATAAGATCAGGCTGATAAACAATGGTAGAGACAAGGCATGACAGCCAAATCCGGCTGTTTAAGGCCGCCGAGAATGGAGACGATGCACTTGTCAAGCAGCTGATAGAGGTAGGCGAGGCTGACATCGATTTAAAGGATAATGACGGTCAGACATCACTATCGTTAGCTGCTAGGAACGGGAAGACCGCCGTGGTTAAGCTACTACTCAAGACTGGCAGAGTCGAAATTAGCTCACAGGACCGATTCCATCAGACACCGTTATGGTGGGCCACTTGGAATAGACGAGAGGCCGCAGTGAAGCTGCTCCTTGAGACAGGCAAGGCCGACGTCGATTTAAAGGATGATAATGGCCGAACGCCGCTGTGGTGGGCCGCCTATAACAATGACAAGGCCGTGATTAAGCTACTACTTGAGATAGGCAACGCCGACATCAACTTAAAAGACAATATCAGTCGAACTCCACTTTCATGGGCTGCAGGGAGTGGGCACGAGGCTATAGTCAAGCTGCTGCTCGAGACAGGCAAGGCCGATATCGACTCGAAAGACAATAATAGTCAAACTCCACTTTCATGGGCTGCAGGGAATGGG
>KN832883.1:634647-696723 GCA_000827325.1 Oidiodendron maius Zn | reverse complement strand
AGGCTGATGTCAACTTGAAAGACAGTAATAGTCAAACTCCACTTTTATGGGCTATACAGAATGGGCGCGAGGCTATAGTCAAGCTGCTGCTCGAGACAGGCAAGGCTGATGTCAACTCGAAAGACAAAATAGTCGAACTCCACTTTCATGGGCTGCAGGGAATGGGCACGAGGCTATAGTCAAGCTGCTGCTCGAGACAGGCAAGGCTGATGTCAACTCGAAAGACAAAAATAGTCGAACTCCACTTTCATGGGCTGCAGAGAATTGGCATGAGGCTATAGTCAAGCTGCTGCTCGAGACAGGCAAGGCTGATGTCAACTCGAAAGACAATAATGGTCGAACTCCACTTTCATGGGCTGTAGGGAGTGGGCATGAGGCTATAGTCAAGCTGCTGCTCGAGACAGGCAAGGTTGATATCGACTCGAGAGACGATAATGGTCGAACTCCACTTTCATGGGCTGCAGAGAATTGGCATCAGGCTATAGTCAAGCTGCTGCTAGAGACAGGCAAGGCTGATGTCAACTCGAAAGACAATAATAGTCGAACTCCACTTTCATGGGCTGTAGGGAGTGGGTATGAGGCTATAGTCAAGCTGCTGCTCGAGACAGGCAAGGCTGATATCGACTCGAAAGACGATAATGGTCGAACTCCACTTTCATGGGCTGCAGAGAATTGGCGCAAGGCTATAGTCAAGCTGCTGCTCGAGACAGGCAAGGCTGATGTTGACTCGAAAGACGATAATGGTCGAACTCCACTTTCATGGGCTGCAGGGAATCGGAACGAGGTTATAGTCAAGCTGCTGCTTGAGACAGGCAAGGCCGATATCGATTCAAAAGACGATAATGGTCGAACTCCACTTTCATGGGCTGCAGGGAATCGGAACGAGGTTATAGTCAAGCTGCTGCTCGAGACAGGCAAGGCCGATATCGACTCGAAAGACAATAAGGGTCGAACCCCGTTATGGTGGGCTGTTAGGGATGATACGGTAGTCACGCGGCTGCTCAAGGCCAAGATGGACCGATACAATACCGATGTAGACGATGTAGACGATGTAGTCAAACTACTATTAGAGAGGCACGCTGCCAATCTTAATTTTGGTTTTAGTTCCACGTCGAATACCGTTTCGAACAAGAAAGAACTGGATGATGACAAAAGGTCAAACAGATCTATCCTGACCAACACCTCGCGGGTGCTTCTTCCGCCGCAAGAAGAGATGCACTTTATATCAGCGTTTGCTGGAGATTTGTGCCAGGACCTTGTCTTACGCGGAGATCTCGATGCACGTAACCGGATATCTACTCGTCTCTCTGATCTTTTGAAGAAATTCACTATGAGACTGGAAGAAAGTGCTAATTCAAAGATGGAACGTGATGCGAAGGAATTCGTCCGGCAACAACGCGAGTAAGTGTATTCATACCAGATTGTTCGAATCCCGACGTATATTTAGGGCTCTGCAGGTGAGCACTAATCTAATAGCTGCCTAACATTTTTCATTACTAGTCTCATTACCTACCAATTCCGCGAGCGCCAAATGGTAGCGGAGATGATAGGAGGTGAAGGTCTGCTCACTCCGTCGAAAGACGGCATGTCGCCTGACGAGAAGATGGCGCTCTGGAACACTGCTGAGCACTCCGACTTCGTACCGGCGCCAGCACCTGTTAAACAAGAGCCGGATGAGATCCAAGAACCTCTAAGATATCAAGAAGTCCGTTCATTCCTATTAGACGGTCCAGCATATCAGTGGTTGATCGACAACGCTCGATCTTCAGCATTATTGACTGAGAGACGCGGAACGGTTCTGGAAGCGATTACACGCGAAATTGACGTCGCATTCTCAACCTTAAAGATTCCAAAATCACCGCACTTCCAAGTAGTCCAGGCTATCTTCGACATGGATTGGGATCTTCCAAAATTTCTAAGAAACCAGGAGTATGGCACAACATTGGAAATCGCCGTCGAACGCGCTATCACAGTTACAGGATCTAGAAGCAATGCTCAAGCACTGAGCTGTATGGACTATATGTGCCAGACTTGGCCATCAAGTGGCCATGAGCTCGTGCGCGTGCTGCAGATGGCCTTAAGATCTCTAGATCTATCTTGTTCAAGTAAGCGGAACCTTCGGAATATTTGTTCGGTGTCTGATTAATTTAAGGTTGTCTTGCTGATGGAACGGAGCTTGATATCAATTTGAGACGGCAAAAAGCATCGCTCGTGGCGCGTGGAAGCCAAGCTGCCCTGACAGAACTTTGTGAGCAGCTTGCCTGGCTTGGAGCTGCTCTCCGAACCTCTCCGATATCACTTGGAATATGTCTTGCCACTCCAAGAATCGTAGCTCTCATGGACGCCCATTCCAGCAACCTAGAGCCATCAATAACGGTTCAACTCGAGTTCAGTATCACTTCATTTCCATATGACGGCCTGTCGACTGATGTAGATGGTTCCTGTTGGCACGCAATGTTCCGCAATCCAGTGGTTGTCGATGGATTCCCAATACTTGCTCGACATGAGAACGAACAAGGGCTGGAACTACCACTTGGCATGATGAGCATTCTGGCCGAAGCTCACTTTTCCACGCGTTATGATACGACGCTAGTTCTAAAGGGGGTCTGTACCATGCTTATACCTACAAGTCAGACCGAACGTTCTATCACTTGGCATTTTATATTAAACGAAGATGGGGAACGTCTTCCTTACTATTCATTTCGAGAGCGCTGCCCGGGTTGGATCGGCATTGATAAAGTGAACACCGATCTTCTAGAGCATGGGAACATTCGCAACTTTGTTGGATGGGCATCAAATATTACCAGGCATTTGGGTATATGTCGCTCGAGCTACCCTGTATGGTGCTTTGAAAACTAACAGTCGACAGGAGCGGAAGATATGAAATATGACGCGATCGACTGGGCCGGAGCCCGCAAACGCTCTGCGGGATTGGCTGTTGAGCAGAAGTTAACCATCTCTATCAGTAAGATTGTTGGAGGCAGTGGGTCCATGGTCCGAGGAAATAGAGACAAGCCACTATATGTCCAACAGTCGGCATACTCAGTACAGATTAAGAATGCCCGCAACATTTATGTTTTGCTTTATGATGTTGCGGCTCGAAGAGGGTGGTTAGCCGATGGGGCGAGCGCTTTGCTGCATCTCGTGCGAACGCAAGTTGTTCGAGAACCGTACGGAGGTATAGGTTCCCTTTTCAACAACCTAACCTTAAATAGCTTGACATTCAACCATCCAGCAATTGATGGCGGCCCGAATATAGCGGCGGACATTTTACAAGAAGATCGCAACATGAAACACGTCATCCGTAGGGAGTTCGACTCCTACAGTGATGAAATAATTACTGTACCTCGGCTCAAAGCAGTATCAACCGGCGGTGGGCACTCTAGCAATAAGGCAAACACTTTATTGGAGAACGAGACACTCAATAAAGGTGAAGTGAGAAAGGAAATTTATAAGACAACATGCGTTAGAGAATTGGTCTCCCAGACTTGGAGTACTCTAGAACAGATTTATGACCGCCAAATCGAAATTTCGGCGAGTCATACTACGAAGGAGTTGCAGAATCCATTTAGGGCAACATTAGAGGGCTACGAGTTCATGGATATCGTATCAGCCGAACACATCTTGACTCAACGGACTGTTAGCCTCCAATCGAATGGGGCGACCTGGGCAGACTTGCCAAAGCGCATACATGCAATTACACTTTTTGGTCAGCATTTCGGAGATATATATAAGCCCACCGAGAACGCAAGAAGATGGACCTGTGAGAATTGGGAGACTGTTCCTCCGGGCCACGAGTACCTTGCGGCACCTATATCACTGCTAAAAGAGATCAAACTAAACAATTGGAAGAAAGGCAAAGTCGAGAGAGACTCATCAGAAATAGCGGAAGGCCTCTTCTGGTCCCTGTCAAATGATGCATACAATAGCTGTGGATCTAGTTGCAAGCATACTTTTAACCGTGTCCAGCAGATTCATTCCTCTACGCCGTCATCACTGCTAAACAAGCTTGGCTTCAGCAAAAGAGGTCCACGGAAGGATAACTTCGCAGAGATCAGCGGGGCCATCTTATTCGGCCGTAATAGCTACCTAGATGCTGAAAAGCTAGAGCATCTGTCGCCATCGGAGACGCACACGGAGAGCGACCGCTATGATAGCGGAGTTGGTTCAAGTTCACAGGTTTCTTCCCGAGCCTATTCAGCAACTGCAATCTCCAGTAGCGTGAACCCAGATTCACAGCATGCGCAATCATCTGCAGGCAGCTGAAGAACTTCACTATATCACTTGGATCAGATTGGGGGTACGAACATGTCTAGCTAAGAAATTCTGACCTCATTCTGGGCCCGTTTGAAGGAGGGGTATGTTCAGCGGCCTGCAAAAAGGGCTTTATAAAACGAGACCCTGGCGGTCAAAGATGAAAGACACAAATTGACACTGGGAGACTAGGGGAGTAGAGTCCCCGTGGGAGTTACAGTAGCTAAATGAATATCGAGTGACCTTGCCCAAGTTATATTGGGTTGAAGCTAACGGGGAATAATCTTTTAACCATATTTAGTTATGTACAATTTTAACCCTGAAAAGTTCAGACAAAGGGGAAGCCATTTTTGCCAACGACACTATCACTGCGAAATAATCGTCCGCTTAAGAATTGTAAGCTCTCTCCTCCAAATCTGTATTTTCACTGTCATTGCTTGGGGCTCACTTCGCTAATATCATTGGCTAGTTCTCATGGCAAGGGTCTTGCTAAAATTTAACCGTAGAAAGTTAATTCACAACCAAGTTAAAATTCCATGCGAAGGGGAAGTCGTTTTTGCAAACGACTGCACTTCTTTGCAATCTTTCAGCCACCAAGTAATCGTCGTTCCCATTCCAACTCAGCTTGCAACAACCCAACTCCCATCTAACACACGAAGTTTACGTGACGCGATGGAACTTTAGGCTTCATTCCATGATGTGAATAGTTAAAGGTGTAAAATAAGGTGTATAATGGATTAGTTCTTTTCCTGCAAGTGAAGAGCACGCCGGACATACCTCCGCCCTAGCGCGGTGTTCACTGGAACCTTGGTGCCTGAAAATTATGGCTGGAGGAGCGCTAGTCCCTATTCAGCTCCGGTGAACTTTGACCCCGCTTGACTCAAGAAATTTTAAATTTGGCGGGGTTTTGAAGCTACAAGTTAACCTACAACAAACAATACGACCTACCACGCATCCGCAACCATGGCAACAACTCAGTAAGTTGACCTCAGTGATCGCTCATTTCCAATTGCTAACAATGGCAGGAGAGTGCTAATGCTAGGAGCTGGATTTGTTACGAAGCCCACTCTTGACATCCGTGAGAAGAGTCCATGGTCACTTTCGTGCGCTACCTGCTAATTCTTGTATCACAGTCAGTGATTCTGGCATTGAAGTCTCTGTTGGTGAGTTGCTGAATCCAGCTCCACTTCAAATCGTTTGCTGACCATCCATAGCCTGCAGAACCCTCGAAAGCGCAAAACAAATCGCAGAAGGTGTTAAGCACGCCCACCCAATCTCTCTCGATGTCACAGACGAGAAGGCCCTCGACGCCGAGGTCGCAAAGAACGATTTGGTCATCTCTCTTATACCCTATACATTCCATGCGATGGTCATTAAGAGCGCCATCAGACAGAAGAAGCATGTCGTCACAACGAGTTACGTTTCGCCGGCCATGCTAGAGCTTGATCAGCAGTGCAAGGATGCGGGAATAACAGTCATGAACGAGATCGGTTTGGATCCGGGAATCGACGTAAGCAACCCTGCGCACTGAACAATTTTCATTTTCGGCCCACTCTGGGTCTAGACAATGCTAGGAACTATGTGCTTTGCACATATAATTGTGCACGCCTCAATTTTCTTAGAGGAGTAATGCTAACAACGCATGGAAGCATTTATACGCTATCAAGACCATTTCTGAGGTCCATAAAGCTGGAGGAAAGATCCTAAGCTTCCTCTCATATTGTGGGGGGTTGCCAGCGCCAGGCACGTATTTAAGGATACGAAAGTTTGACGTACAAGAGATACTGACTGTGAGTAGAGGATTCCGGTAACCCTCTCGGATATAAATTCAGTTGGTCACCTAGGTAAATTTTGTCTTCTTGAGCTTTTCTCGGCGTTAAACGACTCTTCGGTTCCAGCAGCCCAGGAGAGATTGTTCCGACACCTAGCATCGATTCAAAAGCTGACACAAATAGGGGTGTTCTACTGGCCCTACGAAACTCCGCCAGCTTCTATCGGGAAGGCAAGATTGTTAACGTGGATGGGCCCAAACTCATGGCTGAGGCAAAGCCCTATGCGATATATCCTGGATTCGCGTTCGTTGCGTATCCGAATAGAGATTCTACGCCATACAAGGAACGGTGCGTCTCCACAAACTTTCTCTTTGGGTCTTCAGGTGTCTAGAAGTCCAATCTAGACTGCCTATCTGTAGAGACGAGTGTCTTAGCATTATAGAAATCCTGCTTTAAGACTGCAACAGACTCTAAACGCAGAGAGACTCCATCAAAAGAATCTTTATTAACACCTCTGGCTCGCGCAGATACAATATCCCTGAGGCACAGACTATACTTCGGGGTACCTTAAGATATACTGGCTTCCCGTAAGCAACTCCGCGCATTGAGATTTCCTATTTCGACCTAGATGGGCGCCGAAATGGTGTTTTAGATGCAATTGCCGGTCCCATGCAATATTGCAACTTGAACAGGATTCAAATGCCTAAAATACCTTTGAAAGAGGAATGCTAACACCACATGGATATAGAGAATTCGTCAAGTTGCTTGTTGATAGTAAGTTCTGCCTACCCTAGATCTCATCTTTGAGTATGTCTTTGGTGTCTTGCTTGTCCCGGTTTGAAGTGTCTAAAGTGGAAGATAAGTGTCAAAGCAGCACAAATAGTTGGAATCGGGACTAAAACGGCATCACGAGAGCGATAATATCCTTTTGACGGAGCACTTGCTAATTCTTGCTTCAGTGGGCTTCCTCAGCGACGCGGAGAATAGCGCCTTGAAAGAACCAATCCCATGGAAGGAGGCTACACAGAAGATTCTTGGCGCATCAGGTAATAACGAGAAAGATCTGACCTGGGCAATTTCTAGCAAGTCAAGCTTTAAGGACAATGAGCAAAAGGAGCAGCTTTTGGCAGGACTCAAGTGGATTGGACTGGTAAGTAGTTCTGCGCATCTCTATATTCTCTTCTCTAGCCTTCACGATGGCCCTTTGTGGACTATTTGAGATGCAAACCCACGTGTCTCCCGCGTGGTTACGCACCTGGGATATTATCTCGACACCGTATGCATTCCCAATGAAGAGCAGTACTGACACTATAGGTCAGTTTTCATCAGAAAAAATAATCCCCAAGGGCAATCCACTCGACACCCTTTGCGCGACCCTTGAGAAGAAGATGCAGTTCGAGGAAGGCGAGCGTGGTGAGTAAATTTGTGCAATTTATATACCCTATGCCTTCTTAGAGAATAATAACTGATAGTTACAGATCTTGTCATTCTCCAGCACAAGTTTGAGATTGAGAACAAGGACGGCAGCAGAGAAGTGAAGACTTCGACACTTTGCGAGTATGGTGCTCCAATCGGGTCAGGAGGTTACTCAGCAATGGCGAAACTCGTGGGAGTCCCATGTGCCGTTGGTAAGTCTTCCCCATTCCTGGAGGCCCTGCAGCACTGTTAGGAGTCTAGAGAGGCGTAATGTTATGTGAAGATTGGCCTTTCGCTACTCTAGACCTCAAACAGCGCCTAGAAACCTATACTTCTAAAAGAAGAATCACTAATATTTTATCTGTATAGCTGTCAAACAGGTCCTCAATGGCACTATTTCTGATAAGGGTGTTCTTGCGCCGATGTCCCCCCGCATTAACGACCCCTTAATAAAGGAGTTGAAGGAGAAGTATGGGTAAGTTTTTCTTGTCCAGATGCCTTTGAAATTCGTTTCCTAACGAAGCTTTCAGTATCGAGTGCAAGGAGAAGGTCATCGCATGAAACAGTAGGAATTAGACCAAGTCAAAAGCGATTCATACAATCATACTAGTCCTACCTGCGTATTTCCTTCTCTAGATTGCAATAGACTCGCTTGAAACCACTTCTACCTCTGGTTGCTGCTTTAATTAGTAAATCTGTGAAGTTGTGAGCCGACGCGGAGTCAAGGGACCGAGGGTGCATCTTGTCAATGTTTTGAGAACATCGCCGATTGGCGGCGTTTTCATTCAATCTCTATGTCACAAGTCAACAATAACGATGCGCACGCACAAAATTTGCTCAAATTGATGGAATTCGCGATTTATTTATCGTGCCGCCTCGTGAAAACACATATATTAGCCATACATGTAGCTGATAATCTCCACCCGCAGCCTTGGCCAAGTCCATGCCTAGTCCATTTCCGCTTGAATAAAGCAATGCCCATCGAATTCGTAGACAGCCTCCTTAACAATCAGGGAAGACTGGAAGATCTTTGATATTGCGGTGCAGTCCTAAGCTAGAATGACTCGGCGGGGTAATCGAATGCTTCTTGTTGCACGGCCCTCCCGCTGACTACCACTCTAGATCGGGTTTAGCTGTAGCCTCATGTTTTAGCAACCGGTCCTGAAGCAGTCAAACGTGTAATGATAAAGCCGAAATATCTTTATTTGAGCCAGCAATGTCACAAACATGGACGTCGCTAAAGCAAATTATTAGCCCGCGTCCAAAAAGCGCCAGCAAAAGACGTCTGAGACTCCGTCCACTGAATTCTGGAACGCTCGTTTTGCATGGCGTGGGACTACACCGGCTACACACGGGCAGGATGCGGGGCTGCTTTGCTCGAGTTGTTAATCTCTGCTTATCGGCCGGCCTTTACCCAGCTTCTCAAAGGGACATGAGCTTGACAACCCAGAAATTGGTTCTTCATCAATCCCTATCCAGGGCGTCTAGCGCAGCTACGAACGGATATATTATTTGCAACATGCTCATAGCAGCGCGAGACACAGACCAGCTGGATGGGTTCAATCTGGTACTCCAATGGGATAATACGCCAAGAACTAGACAGCCTAATGAGCGGCCATACGAATATAACTCTCGACTTTCCCTTTGAGAGTATTCTTACAGCTTCAATTTTTCAGCACGAAGAGACCAAAGACGACCGCGCAAACTCGAATGCAGACGCTGAGATAGCTGTAAACTTCGCAGACGCCGAGGACATTACCAACAGTTCTGTCGCAGACTTCGAAGAATATCTTTCAGCATTCAAAGGCCAGCCCTCTATTGCCGCATTCTTCCAAGGCGAGAGCAAAATACGGTGTCTGGGCTGGCCAATACGACCTGCATGGAGATTTGCAGATCCCTTCACATCGAAAAAAAAAGACAATGGAGACTCAAAGCTGTCAACTCCGATACTATTCATGGGCAATAAGATTGATCCAATGATGAATCTACATACTGTTCGTACGATGGTGAAGGGCTTTCCTGGAAGTGCGGTTTTGGAGCAAAATGCGAGGGGACACCGTGCTTTGGGAAATGCGGTCCCAAGTCCCTGCTCGCTGATGTGTTTGAGGGAACACTCTTTGACGGGAATCTTCCAGAGCCTGGTTCAATCTGTGGCGAAGATTGCAATGTACTTGACGGATCGTATTTCGAACAGGGACTGTGAATGTAATGCTAGGAAGTGCCTGCTTGATGGAATTCCAAAAGCCGTACATCGACAATGAATGTTGAGTGGAAGACCCGACCACACCTTGGAGCATAGGGTTGTTGGGAGAAGCAGGACTGATTTGAATGACGAGGTTAACTTAAGAAGCGGGCTCAATTTGAGTGATAGGCCTGTGGAGAAAGATAATCGTTCCAGAGGCTGCTGGTTCAGTGACTCTGGTCAGCTGATTAAAGGCGCATCATACATTGAGACTTCTCCAAGAAACAATTCCTCTAAACCGTCAAGCGCCATGTCTACCGCCTCATCAATCTTGCCCTGATTGCGCAGTACTGCTGCTAGGTTGCCCATGCTCGCTAGTGTATCAGGGTGCTCAAGGCCAAGCACTTTCTGTCTGAGTTGTAGCGTTTGCCGCTGTATCTTCTCGCCTTCAATATATTTGCCCTGATTGTCCAGTGATGATGCTAGGTTGCCCATGCTCCACAGTGTGCTAGGGTGCTCAGGGCCAAGCACTTTCTGTGTGAGCTGTAATGTCTGCCGCTGTATCATCTCAGCCTCAATATATTTACCTTGATTGTCTAGTACTGATGCTAGGTTGCCCATGCTCGCTAGCGTGCTAGGGTGCTTAGGGCCAAGCACTTTCTGTGTGAGCTGTAATGTCTGCCGCTGTATCTTCTCAGCCTCAATATATTTGCCTTTATTGCCTAGTACTGATGCTAGACTGCCCATGCTCCACAGTGTGTTAGGGTGCTCAGGGCCAAGCACTTTCTGCATAAGCTGTAACGTCTGCCGCTTTATCTTCTCAGCCTCAATATATTTACCTTGATTGTCTAGTACTGATGCTAGACTGCCCATGCTCAACAGTGTATCAGGGTGCTCAAGGCCAAGCGCTTTCTGCATGAGCTGCAGAGTATGCCGTTGTACCTGCTCTGCTGTCTCATATCTTCCCTGTCTCTCAAGCACAGACGCGAGGTCGCTTATGCTTTCTAATATATTTGGGTGCTTAGCCGGCAGCACTTTCTGCCTGAGCTTTAGAGTCTCCCGGTGCATCTTCTCGGCTGCCCTGTACCTTCCTTGCCCCATAAACACGCACGCGAGGCCTCTAATGCTTGCTAGAGTGTTGGGATGTTCAAAGCCCAAGGCCTTCTGCCTAAGCTCTAACACCTGTCGGTACAACTGTTCAGCAGCCTTGTACCTATTTTGTGCATAAAGTATGGACGCGAGGTAGTCCATGCTAGTCAGTGTGTCTGGGTCCTCAGATCCAAGTGCACTCTGTCTAATCTCTAGCGTCTGTCGGAACAACTGCTCGGCTGCCTTGTACTTTCCTTGATTGCTGAGTTCGCACGCGAGCTTCTCCGCCTCCTGCCCCACAGTATGACGGTATCTCTGCTCGGTTGCCAAGTTCCCCCCGTCGTGTATAACTTCTATTGCCATGTCTTGTAGCATGTCGTGATTGTTCGCTTGAGGAGTCGACGGGATTGAGAATGATGTGGGGCTGTGGCCCGCAAACGTGCTTTCATCTAACTCGACAAGAGCAGAAAATGAAGGGGTTGGCGATGCAACGATGGGTATAGATGACAAAGGTGATCTGTGAAGGCTTCTGGGGATCTGAGCTACCCAAGGCGAACCGGGCAGTGTTGGATCAACATTGCCGAAATGATACGAACTACTATGTAGGCCTTCAGTAATTGAGGGTGACAGGTCAGAAGTCGCAAGAGGGCTTGGGTAAGTATGTGGTGTGGGATGTCCCGTATTTGATGGCGTATAGCAGCTAATACCCGCGGGGGTAGCTATGAGTACGTATAAATTAGATCATTCATCCATAGTGAGCATTGACACAGCGGGAATCATACCCACTGGTTCCTTATTCTCATCAATATTTTTACCATAATTTCTGGCAATGGGAGCAGTATTATGCTCCGTTATATATCGATCAATCTTCCCCTGTGGGACTGGCCGTTTTCGGACCCGAAATGCAGATCGTTTATTGCTTTCTAACACTCGTTTCTGCTGTTTCCGTATTATAGCCTCCATCTCATCTGGCTGGATGTTCTTTTTAAGGTCCCATTTCTTTATCCGATCTTTGTACTGTTTAGGGCTAATAATGAGTTAGTTTCTGATACATAATAGATAGTATTCCTTACGTAGCATCAAGCCCATGTTGTTTTCTCATGAGTTTCATCACCTTGCTCAGAGTATTGTCTTCATATAGCCTTGCAATTTCAGGTCTCTGCTCCTCCCAGTCCTTCGCTGTGTATTTGCGTACCTCGTTTTGCTTGATACCAGATGGGAGTATGGCATGCAATTGGACTTGCTCTAGCTCAGGTTGATTGCTTGGTGTCATGTGGATACTTGTTGGAGGTGCGAGTCCCCATAGATGCTCATGTATTTGATTCCACTGTGAATCCATGCCTAGGACAAGTGAGGACCTAAAGCTATGTGAATGACTGTGTGGACCAGAAAAGCGCTGGAAGACAAGGCGAGGGATCGGTCAAGTTTTCGAAAGTCAAAGTGTATATGCAATGTTGGTGGCACTGTGTGGTTGAGTATGCGAAGAAATGTAGTTTGAAAGACTGACCAAAGCAAACGCACTAGATATATACTGAAGTAAAAGGCAATATCAGTGGTGTCAGAAAGAGCCTTGTTGCCCGCCCGTGCCACCTGATTGTGCTAGCGTGATGCTACGAAAGTACTGTGCATGTGCCCGCCAATTAGGATCTTACCACGTGATCTGTGCGACGCCATGAAAAACGCGGTCAGTCTGCACAGACGGAAGACAATACGCTACGAAAGTACTTTTCACTTGGCCTTGGCTAAGGGAATGTATGGCCCTGAAGCTAGCTGCGCCCTGGAGAACATCCCGATCAATCTCTCTTACATACGCGAAAGCCTCTCTGAATCGGCATAAGGCAATTTGGCCACTAATATTTTATTATGTACGATTGCAAAGTCTTAGCCGTGCTGTTTCTGGCCACGATTTTTTCAGCTCCGTCGCTATCGAATCAGAGTTGAGATCGGGAAGGTCCTGCGTCGTGTGTACCCACGCGACAGGAATTATAGCTCCTCCTCTTAATATTTCGCTTTTCATTCGCTTTTGATAGAAGAAATCGCGTGTTCTTAGAATTACCAATCATCGCACCTTTGAGATATACCAGGAGGACAACATGGAAGATGGAGTGGAACGGCTTATTCCCTTCTCAACGAGCGTCGCGTTTTGCTCTGCCGACGGAAGAAGAAAGTGCGCCACAACGAGAAGGGGTCTTCCTATGCACAATAGCCTGCCACGAAACGCGTCTACCAATACCGATACTTTGGTTCCGGATACTAATTCGGATTTCACTGCTCAGCAGCATACGTCCAACGGAGACGGCACGAAACCCCATCGCGTCCCGCAAGGCTCTGGATTAGCTGAAGGCGCGGAAACGCATATACACGAGACACAAGCGGAAGAAGACGATAATTTCCATAGCCTCCTACCCATCCTTTTCGCTGATCAGAATTATAAGCTTCTGCGACCAACAGAGCACATTGATGCCTTCCTACGACAAGATCTTAGCGTCGAGCGACTAACCAAGATCCACGGCTGGTTATGGATAGTTGGCCGACCTCAGGCTGCTCGATCTCTTCACCGGCAGAAAATGAAGAACCGCGCCATCATCGTGACTGAACAGGCGGACCTGCACTTGACATGGGCCGACTCGTACATCTTCATCAAGCCACTCCCGCAATACCTTCTTCGCAAGGATGTCTGGAGAGACCATCTCTGCAATGACGCTACGCTCTACGAGAATGCATGTGGCTTTCTTCTTAGTTATGCGTGGCTTATCCAAAGTCACCTCGACTTCGAGGTCGCTAAATCCGATGATATCAAGCCCAGCCTACTCCCGCAAAATCTTAAATGGAGCCAGTGGCAGGCGTTTATGGGCGAATTCCTCACCAATGTATCCCCAGACCCGCCTTTGCCAAGAAATCACATTGGACCTTTCCAGGTCAATAAAAGGTATCAATATGGCGAGCTCCGACTAGGAAGAATTAACCTCATATACCGCTTCGCTCCGCTCTGGTGGTACAAGTATCTCTTCGATGGATATCACTCCGGCTATGATCAATACCGGACATTTTTTGCCCGTAACTTTGCCTGGTTGATCGTGGTATTTGCTTATATCACGGTCGTGTTGACGGCGATGCAGGTCGGTCTAGCTCTCGACGGATTTAAAGATGACTCTAGACTGACAGGGGCATCCTATGGATTTTCGGTGTTCTCTTTGGTGCTTGTAGCTGCTGCTATAGGGATTGCTATTCTCTTGTTTATAGTAATATTTGTGTACAACCTTACTATGACGACAATCGCGCAGATATCACGACAGCTGGAAGCCAGAAGGAGTAGGTGATGCTTCACAGGAGGAGAAGAATAATTAGTAGATGTTTAGCGGTGCTTACATGGCGATATCGAAGAAGAGGTATAGCGAGATAATTTGATACAGTAGTGCTTCAAACGGCGTAGCTGGCGCCACGGGATTCGTTTTCTAGAAGATGTGATCACGAACATCACTCCAAATTCTCTCCAACGCCGCTGCCTCGTTGCTTTATCTCTCCACATTATCTTTCAATAGAAATAGCTCACTAACAGCGAACACTAATCTGACCTCAGCACCTAATTAGCGGAGCTGGAGACATCACTCAGCAACTCAGCAACTCAGATTTAAGATGAAACATAATCAAGGTTGCGCATTGGAAAATTCTTTGAAGCGAAGAGTTGTCCTGTATTTATTACCGGAGATCGTTGTAGCTACAGGTGACACATTTGTCGATCATTATATTCAACTCATCTTATATCTCTCCTCCCGGTCCCTCGTATACAACCCACCATCTAGCTTATCTGTGAGGCCTCTAATCGCGTTCTCTATCCATATATGATTCTGTGCTTTGTACAGATCATATCCAAGGCCAGACCCGTCTCTCTCAGTACATTTTCCATCTTCCTCTTGCCCCACTTTCTTCCCGCAGAGCGCATCCTCGTCCAAAGTCCCGAGATATATCTCTGTGATCTCTGGACTAGCGTCATAGGTGAATGCCAGGCTGGATCCGCAATTATTGCAAAAAGACCGGTATGCGGACGAGGAGGAGTGGTAGGTTTTGTATGGCGCGTTCGAGGATAGGGGAGGGGATATATAGCTTGTTGGGATAGAGACGCACTGTGGAATGGGACAGCCGGTAAATTTGCGGCACATTGTGCATTGGCATGTGGAATTCTGTAGTTGTTATTATTCTCTGAGTTTCATTAGGAGCGAGGATATAGTACCCCCTGAGGAGGCCATTCCGCATTTTCAGGGAAGGTTATCGTATACCGCACCCCGCCACAGAGGCAGCCGCCTGTGACTGAAAGAGGGAGCTCTGGTCGAGGCATTATTGAATATTACAAATTATACAGACTCAAATTTAGGGCATGTGGTGATGATACAAGTTGTCTCTTGAGATACCTTTTATATCTCGGCTGGTTTACCTGAGAAGGTGGGGTACGGCATGACGTATTTTCGGCCCAGGCTACACGCCCTTTAGACGACTGCTCCTAGACAAAGACGGGCCAAATCAGCCTCCGAAGGCAAGATAAGGATAAAGTAATATGAACCATAAATCGCCTTCCCGCTCGACAGCAGCTCAAAAAAGTTAGACACGCCGTGATACATTCCACATCTTCGAACTAAATGTCATTAAATTCACTACACACCGGCTCCGCGGCTGCAAGTGATAGCCAGCGCGCGAGACTCTTGAAAAGCCTGGAGTATGAGTTGGCGAATGAGCGGCGCGCCACTGTGAAGAGATCTTACGACGAGACATTTCGTTGAATCTTCGGTCCGGCGAAGACGACAAGGGAGGACAAGATTGACGTGAACAAGCATACATCTCACGAGTGTGAAGGCGACAGTGCGGGAGGGAGCGACTTGGAGAGCTATGATCAATGGGGATCTGAGCTATGGGATAGATTTTTGGACTGGCTTAAGTCCGAGAGCGATACTTATTGGATCAGCAGGAAAGCCAGGTCTGGCAAGAGCTGTTAGATGAAGTTCATTGAGTCGAGCCCAGAGACCTGGACGGCCCTGGAGGTTTGCGCCCCAAACACAACAATCTTGTCGCACTACTTCTGGAAGCTAGGGCCGATGATGCAGAAGAGCATCAAAGGGATGATTTGCTCTTTAGTTCATCAAGCTCTGTCGTGAAGTCCAGAAACTCTCGACTTAACGTTATCGACATGCAGCGGAGTGGTAGGATCCAAGGAGACGGTTGCCGACTGGTCCGTCGAAGAACTGAGATCTAAAGTAATAAATGTAATATGGCGCAGGCGCTTATAGTCAGTTCTGGCACCTGAAATCTTCTTCTTACCAGCATCTAGTTTGGAAGTAATAGTGAGTGGTACTGCCTCCTAAGATAAGACTACCTGACTGAATTCCAAATTTTCGCACGCCTTTCTACAGAATCTCGTCAGAAGTTCTGAAGTTGGCCATGGCTGAAGATCGCCTTATTTCTTACGTCGCATCATTCTCCACACTACATCATTCATCTCGCCACCGCGAATTATATCTTCCGGTCGGTAACCGATTGTCTTATAGCTACAATTGTTCCTCCAACCGCCATCTTAGCCATCCGCTTCTCTTTCTTATAAAATACTGCCAACTCCTCCGTCGATACACCTGGATGCCTCCACTCAAACTAATCATGCTACCATCTGGCTGTACAAAGTTCACCTTGCAGTATTCATAGGCAGTAACGGTCTCCCTAACTTTACGTTTGTCCTCGCTGAACACGACTTCGCGGACAGTGAATGGATTGCCGGTCGACGGATTGAATACCGGCTGGGACAAAAGTCTCGGCAGAGCGGATCTTGATGAGCAACTCAGCCCATACATATTTGTGTGCGGGTAAGAACCGAGGTAGTGCTGCAAGGGTTTATTTGGGCAGTGAAAACGATGTGGTTCGCAAAGGCATGATTTCAAGAACGAAGGGTTTTTCGCGATGACTTTTTTGGTATTCGAAGTATGTTCACAAGAGCCGCTCTTCTAGAGGAGTATTTATCGTAGTAAACAAATGCCAATGATAATATCGAGAAATCCAAAGCTGGCCTTTGCATTTCTTTATATTCTGTCTTCAGGAACAAGCTCAGGTACTAGCGCCCATTCTACGAGCATAGACCAGGTGGAAATTGACATATATGATGAACAAGCAAAATCCACTGTAATTAATCTTGCTTATAATCCTTCAGATAAATAACTCAGCAAGAGGTCTCCGAGTGACCCGCCAACTACAGTGCTTTTGTAGGCTGCTTTCGCGAATATTTCTTCGCCCGAGATCGGAATTTCATAAAAAGGACGACCCCGAGTCCCGATGCAAGAACAAGGGTTGGATAGACACAACACAGACGGGCCGAGCACTGACGTCGACCGGTCGACGGTCGCTAGCCTAGTGGACGGCGAGGAGCCAGGTTCGCCACGCCATTAGCTTTCTGAGGAATCCAGAAACAGGTCGTCTCGCATGTTTCCAATTGATCGGCCCCTCTCCCCTGCAATTTCTGAAGCTCTGACGTAGCTCAAAAACACAAAATAGACCCATATAGAGATCTATAAACCAAATATACAGTCCTAGAATGTATCTACTCGCCGGAGCTTTTTATCCATTACACTGCAACATTTGATTCGATATACAACTCCAAAAGTTCCTCCTTGACAGTCCCAGCTCTGATTCATTCAATTCAAAGCCAGCCCGAAAGCTCTTGCCCCATCGCTGCCATGTCATCTGACAAGAAAGTCATCACCGTTTTTGGCGCTACTGGCAATCAAGGCGGCTCTGTGATTACGGCCCTCCTCTCCAACTCAGAAATAGCCTCCACGCATACAATCCGCGGGGTTACGAGAGATCCATCCAAGCCTTCTGCTCAGAAACTGAAATCAAAGGGAGTGGAGCCAATCAAGGCAGACCTTGATGATCTATCCTCCCTTGTTTCTGCCCTCGCTGGCTCTTACTCCGTCTTTGCAGTTACCAACTACTGGGGGACAATGTCGAAATCCACCGAAATCATCCAGGGCAAGAACATCGTTGATGCCTGTATCTCCACGGGGGTAAAGCATCTCGTCTGGTCGTCTCTCCCCGGTGCAACAGCTTTGACCAACGGGCTCCTTAAGAACATCGAGCATTTTGATTCCAAGGCTGAAGTATCAGCGTACGCAGAATCTAAAAAGGCCAAGGCCGGGATGTGGGTCACCCACCTCATGCCCGGCTTCTATATGCAGAGCCTCAAATCTGCTATCCAGAAAGATCCCAAGACTGGCATTTCTACCATGTTTTCTCCTTGGATAGAGGCAACTACCAATATTCCATTGCTTGACATTGTCTCTGACACTGGAAAATTCGTTGCTGGTGCCTTGGTGCTTGGCTCTGCTAGCGACGGCAAGTTCGTTCAGGGTGTATCACAGTGGTCCACTCCCGGTGAAGTCGTCAGGGCGATCTCTGCGGTCACAGGCGAGAAGACGGTGTTTCAAGAAATGCCTGTGGATGCTTGGGAGGAGTTCTTGCAACTCCCTCCTCATGCGAGGACGGAACTTGGTGAAAACATGGTCTTGATAAGGGACTTCAGTTACTATGGAAAGGGCTCACAATCCAAGCAGAGCGAAAGCGACGCTTTTGTCCACGCTGTTAAAGGTCAGAAGTTGACCACATTGGCCGAGTTCGTCGGGGCGAACTGGACTGAATAGCAGCCGCAGGAGACTTGGTGCTACGTTCAAATTTGGCTCACCAAAGTCTTGATAGGCTGCACCGCGGTTTTCGCTCTCGCTCTTGAGGCAATTTTGTATCACAATTTAAATTGTATATCTCATTTTTCAATGCAGTATTGTTCTTATATCGCTGAACTTCCAGGAAGTATTTCCACTTATGGTGGGTCTGAGTGATCAGACATGAGCGATAGCATTAGCCTTCGGCATCATTGGATAGAATATAACATAACTTTCGCGGCCCAAACTAATGCCATGAAGCTGAGTCTTGATGAAAGACTGAAAATTTTTTTATCGCAAAATTTATGTCAACAGAGCGATGCCAGCGTTCGACGTCTTGAGCGAATGAAACTGAGATCGATTGCAATCGTGAACTGCCTATCTGATTTACAAGTTTCCATTCTTCGTCATGAGTCCAATCCTGACTTTTAGAATATGGCAGCCGAGTGGCGTACAAAATAGGTTTCAAGTCAGCATACTATATATGACAACGTATCAATGTATAAATACTAGATTACATCCAAGCCTAGCATTGCCATAGGGTCCTGTGCGATATCATTCCAAAACTCCCAGCCAGCCAAAGACCAGTTCGAGGACTGCATACTGGTCATGAGAGACTGTTCAAGGGATTGCCGCATCATCTCAGCCGAGGGTTGATTGGGCCATTGATACGCAGTCACATTGTGACCATCAGTCATAACATCTGGAGTTATATCAAAGACATTTGGGCGCTCTATGTTGGAGGGCAGGGAGGACCTTAACCTTAACCTGGACCGCAACTCCGAGATGAAGAGCGGAGTGGCACCACCAAATGGATGGGATTGACCAGCGACCGTATGGGCTTCCCACGCCTCGATCACCAGTTTTGCAATTGCTGGATGCATGAGCCTATCAGAACCTTTAGCGGAATCGCATTGATGGCTGTTGTGAAGGCGGTGGTGATAAGTATCCGCATGTGCACGCCAGGCTCGCTCAGCGAGGTTGTCTGGAGGCCGAGAGCGGAGCGCGCAAAGAACGTATAAATGCCCCGGGAATGGAAACTGGCCTTTGATATACCAGAGAAATCCGTTCAATTTTTCCGATCCCATCATCTCGTTGTGATTTTCCAGCATTTTCAAGCTGTGAAGAAACAGATTCTCCTTTACCTCAGCGGACATAACTAACCCACGGTTTCGGAAGATATGCGGTTGACGTGGGCACATTTTGAGTTTGTCAATGGTAAGCCTCGCCATACTGACAGCCATCGAATATATAGGAACTGAAGGATCACAATATTTGAGATACTTCTGTTCTATACGCGCTTCGAGCTCGTCTACTGCCTCATCCAAAAGAGCAGGCGATTGGAGCACTTTTCGTGATTGTAGGAAATATTGAAAGAGCTCGCAAATTTGCAAGGTGAAGGTCATCTCAGTAGATCCTGTAAGCTCAGACGGTGGTTCTCGCATATCTTGGTAGAGGTCACTATCATTAATATTCAATGGAAGTTTTGTCGTCCACATGCGATGCATGATCGACGGGCCAGAGCCAGAAACTTCGGCGGTACGGCTATCGAGAATAATGATTTGCCACCACAAACGCCGTCGCATTTCTATTTCAAAAGGAGAGAGACCAAAGCTTGTGCCATCGGAATTGAGACCCATCCTTTGGGCAATACGAACAGTAATACCCGTCAGACAGGAGAGTGATCTTGCGTCGAGAGTCAAGTCTATATTCGGCACCTAGAAACAAAGGCTTTAGTCGGACAACGTGCAATTGATCGCGAGATGGGTTTCGTAGAAGGTAAGCGACTTACTAGGAATAGGAAGAATGCTTGGAGCACGATTAACTCAGAAGATTTCAGAAATCCCGCCTTCCGAAGAGCTTGTTTGGCACCAGCTCGATACCGTGCCAATAAGGTTGCTTTTTCCTCGCCCAACACGGATTTACAATCCTTCTCGCCTAATGAAGTAACAGCTAAGATGTAAATGCTGAACATCAGCGCTTCTAGTCCTTTTGGTACTTTCCCCAAATCCGAAATAGCAACAAGAATTTGTTGTTGTACGGTGGGGGCATGGAGGACCTTGATTAGGGGGTTGACATTGTCTAGATAAGTCTGCCACATTCTGAAAATGTGCACTGCTGAAGGGTGAAGTTTGCTTAGATCTTCTATAGCATAAGAGGGGAAGAGAAGGTCGCCCTCATTATCGAAGGTCATAGAGTTGTACATAGGCTTATCAAACAATTCATCGTCGGAAGACCACTGGAGGATCTTTTCGGCTTCTGTGAACTTTTCAACTCGATTAGAATAGTAACAGTCAATATAGCTTCTTATTAACTACGGATTGTCCCAAAGAAGCCAATAACAGGCTGCTGCTGTGCAGTAAAGGAAGAGCTCAGGACAAATAAGTTGGCCTAGTCAATTGACTGACAGAGAGCGACATATGCGAAATGCGCATTTCAACTTGGAAATGCTAGCAATAATCACACAAAAAATTTCGTGATCAGCAACACAAAGGGACTAAGTCACTAACCTCTTCAATCACATTCGCTGGCAGGTTACTATAATTGTCAGTTGTTCGGCCATTAGCATTCAGACCGTTAAAACTCACTTTTCGACATGTTTCAGCGACCTCCTAAGTGAGAAGGACTTAACAGGGTCTAATTTGAGAAGGCATTCCTGAGAATGCTTTGTTCTGATCGTCGGAATATCGCCAATGGCGCCTACTACCTCATGATTTTCACTATCAATCTCTGCACCGCAGCTCCTCAGCTGCTCCTCATATCTTCTCAGCCGAGCCAGTAGCTCTGCTTCCGGGAATCTCCTTTTTTTGCGTTTCCTTGGAGGGGCCGCGGGGGCATAGACACACTCAATACGGGACTTGGTACAGTTTGCACATGGTACGTTCCTATCGCACCTAATCTTTCGGCTTTGACACAAGACACAAGACCGCGCCATTGGATATTTAGCAAGCTAAACCGAATTCGCCGAACAATGGAGAGTCCTGGACAGAGGCTGATTGCTCGCCAGAGTAGCCTCTCCTTAGATTGCAAGAGTAAAGAGACGGCCACGGTAATCTGGAAAATTGAAAGTCGGAGCGGAGAACGGAAGTGATACAGAAGGCCTCGCAGACGGAGTGGCAAACATAGCGCCCGAGGGAGAATTCGTCGGTGCGATAGTTCGGCCCCGACAACTTTCATTTTCCGAGATCCCCATAAAACATCTATTTGGCGATAAGTCCCCGAGACATCGGGATTATGTGAATCCCTCCGCCACCCAATTAAATAATTGAATATTTTTATTACGAATATGGACATGTGAAACTAACGTCCCTCTCTAGGAGCGAGAAACCCATTGTGGAGAGAAAAATAATGGGTACTTTGACTTTGAGTATCTCAAAATCTATGCACGTAGAGATGTCTTATATTTCTGCATAAGCCGTGTTCCGTGGTCACTTCTGTGCACTCTAAATCCCTCCTACAAGAAAATTTTGGGTCGTGAAATTTCAATCAACTCGAGAATTATTTCCTATTCTTCCATTATTTACCAGCAATTACATCCGTCTACCGCAAATTACTGGCAAGTATCTTCTACATCATATCTTAACCCGTATGAGCTGCTTACCTTCGACAAGCGGTGCCGCAGACTCTACAAACCTTAATGCCACGCTCGTGAGCAAAGCACTGATGGTACAAAAACCCTGTCCATATCCGCATGGCGTCCCAAGTGAATAATCAGCACCGATGAGTGGCACGGCGAAATGAAAAGAAAATGGAGCAAGAGGAGCGAACAGACATCGAGAAATATGGTGTTTTAAAGATGAAGATGCACTGGTTGTACTCAGGCGCTTAAGCTCTGAAAGTGCTACGAATGATCTGAATTACAATAGTTGTAAACATGTACAAGCACATATACGGGGCTTCTTGCAGTTTTTCCTTACCAATATCGAGCCCTCATCAACAGCCGCCTCCTCATCTCCCTTCAATGTCGGGGTGTTCTCGGCCTCGGGGTGGGAGAATGGTGCGGGGGTTGATGCTGAAGAGATTCATCTGGGCATAAATTAGCAGACGACCTACAAACGGTGCTTAAAAAACTACTTGTGGGAGGTTCCACATATGATGGTACTTGATATGAGTGAATTCAGCGGTGTCCTTGAAATATGGGATATTTCAGTATAATTGTCTGAGCAATATTTTAATATGTGGATATGCGAATCGAATATCTCGAATATTTGCTTCTCGTCAAACTACAATAGATTGCCCGTTCTAGATGTCATTGTAGATCTATTCATAGGTTTGACATAGCTATTTTTGAGATTATAGAGATTCACTTTTAAATCTTTTATTAATTGTCTTCTAAAAGTTACACAACTTCAATATTAGTTTACTCCTGTCGGAGACACATACTAAAAGAGGCAAAATATGCCGCGGAGAGAATTACCGAAAGTAGCAATGCACCCGCGGGGTCTCCTCCGCACCTCAATATAAAATCAGACATGATTCCATACAGCATTATTCCTGCAGCATTACTACAGCTCTTCTAAGTCACTATAACTACTTCAATCACTGTATAAACATGAGCAGAAGCGTAAGTCCTCTAATAAATGGTTGTTATTCTCTAACACACCCAGGCCATCATCATAGGCGGAGGCCCCGCCGGCCTCGCTACGGCTCTACGCCTCCAGCAGACCACCAACATCTCCTGCCGCATCTACGAACTCCGTGCCGAACCCACGACGCTTGGCGGCGCAGTTGGAATACCGAGCAATGGCTTGCGCCTGATGCACCGGCTGGGCGTGCATGATGCGTTGTGTGCAAAGGGCAACAGCGAATCCGAGATGATCGTCCGCGCAGCGCAGGGCAGCATTCTTGGCCGGCGGGACATGGTCGGAGGAGCGACGGATGGCTATCTTCGCATCAAGCGGATCGACCTGTTGGATGTTCTTATGGAGGCGGCCGAGGAAGCAAAGATCCCGATCTATTACAACAAGCGAATCGTCCAGATCGAGGAGGGAAAAGATAAAGTTACGGCAACGTTTTCTGATGGAACAACTGATGCCGCTGACATTCTCCTGGGCTGCGACGGGATCCATTCCTCAGTGCGAAAACTGTATGTCGACCCATTGCAGGAGCCCGAGTACTCGGGCGTCGCGAGCATCTTCACCATCATCCCGGCATCATCCCTCAGCGCATCGGCCATCGCGCAAATGAAAGGTATAAATGCGACCATCACGCAAGAAGGCATGTTCCTCGCTATGCCCTGCATGGCAACCCACGAGGAGATCATGTGGGGCTTCTCGCAGGAGGTACCGCTGCCCACGAGTGGCGATATCCGAGACGGATGGGAGGTACATGCGAAAGAAGAGGTCAAGGGATTTAAAGAAAAGATGCATCGTCTGCTACAAGACGCCCGAGGGGAGTGGGGCGCGGCAATGAGAGAGATCATTGACACGACACCCACGGTGAAGTTCTATCCCATCTACCGCCTGCCGCTGGGGGGATCGTGGTATAAAGGCCGATGTCTCCTCGTAGGTGACGCGGCACACGCCATGCAGCCGCATGCCGGGCAGGGCGTGTCCATGGCGACGGAAGATGCGTTTATGCTGGCACGGCTGTTGCAAGACGAGGGGAAGGCACTGGGTGACGTGTTTCAGAGGTTCGACGAGATTAGGAGGCCACGTATAACTGAGATGTACAAGGTTGCCGCGCGCAATGGCGACCTCCGGCAGAGGACGGGTCCCTGGGGACTGGTGGCTAAGCAGTTGGCCATCAAGCTGTACCTGTGGGGGTCGGGGACCTTTGGGCAATCGGCGTCGCGGATGGGAGATTTGGCGTATGATGTTGAGGAGGAAGTGTAATACGGGAATGTGTATTATTGGGATGCATATGTATGAGTTTCTTAACTGGTATATTGGTGCTGGGCTAGATGGTACGTCGAGGTTATATATTAACAGACATCCTTGCGAAGCCAATATCCCGTAATGAAGCTGGCGAACCCGACTAAAGTGCACAACTCTCAGCGAAAAATATCATTCCAGTTTTCCAGTTATCTAAACTTCATGCCTAGCCGAGTCCACTTCCTTCTTGCGTACCTTCCTCTGGAAGGCTTGCATAGTAGCTGTTTCTTTACGCCACAAGTGCTTTAAAGTTGAACTTCCCTTGTTTTCCTATGCCTTTAAAAATTTTACAGAACTTAAAATTTAAACGAAATTTATAGCGTTTATTTTAGTATAATATAGTAAGATTCCCGGGCTCTAGGACTTAGAAGAGTTGTAATATCATGGATGAAAACCTGTGGTTGTAAAAGTCAAAATTTTGACTCGGTTTTACTTACAGCTTAGTATAAAAGGTATTCTACAGCCGCACCTGTACCAGATAACTTGACAATTGAAATGACACCTGTCGTCGGCAAATTTGCCAGTTAGTGAGCCTGTCAGTTTTACTACGGGATTTTCGCTTGCGGGGATGTCAGCTATCATAGATATCTTGTCCAATAGAGAACGTAAAAATCGGAGCTGTATTTCACATGAAGACTGACTTAACTAGATGAATATTTGGCTCTATTCTATTACAGTTGCAATCTAGTTGTCTGATATGATAGCAGCGTAATATGATACCGGGTTAAAACATATTTTTCGCGATTTTAATTTATACCCTATATTCAACCTTAAACCTCAATATAAAATTAAATAACTACAAAATCTGGAACTAGCGACCCTGGTTCTACTACCCTTCGAGTCACCTGCATCCCTCCGGCGTTATGGCGGCTCCAATGGTAGTCGACGACGGATACACTGGTCTTGAGCAAAGCGTGCACCACCTACTAGCAGGCGCAAGTATGTATGTGCAGACCCAGCGAAGCAGCGGCGATAAGGGAGAAGGGGGGCTGGAGGGTAATCACGAGGATCTCTTGCGACCATTCAAAGACTATGTAATACTAGGTAAAGAGGAGGGCTTTATTGTAATGCTGAAGGAGGTCCTTATAATGTATCAAAATACGCTAGGAGCCAGCACTATAATAGAGTTGAACAACCTGCAAACCACTATTAAGACACTAGCAAAAACGGTTAAGGAGGCCCTACCGGGGCCTAAGAATACATCCAAGAAGATATAGGCAGTAGTGGTAAAGGGGGTATACAGTACTAGCAAGGGAGCAGTATATACACTAAAGGTAGTTATTCTAGAGCAACAAACCCGGGAAATCGTAATACAAGCTCTAGAGCAGAGCAAGGACCTGGCTAAAAGAACGCCTACCTAAATAGTTAAGGCAGTTAATAAGGTACTAGGAGAGGACAGTATAGTAGTAGCAAGGAGAATATAGAGTAGCAATACAGTCCTAACGTTTATAGAAAATATAGAAGGCTTTATTAAGGAGATAGTATAAGTAGCGACTATATTTGGAGTACAGGTATAGGTGAAATATAGGGAGTTTATAGTTATAGTAAAAGGAATAGCAGCCTCTAGACTATACAATATCTATAATCCAGTAGAGCTCCTTATTAAACTAAAGAAACATATACCTGGTATCGCCTAGTATAAAATATAGCTCCCTAAGACCCCTTATAGGCTATTCACTAATATAGTCCTATATATAAGTAGTATAGTCGCTGCTCAGGAGGCTTACTAAAGAGGTATTATATTCAAGGCCTAAATTTTCAACATTAAACCCTACTATATAGAAGTATAGGTAAGGCAATACTTTAGGTACTATACCTTCAGGTATATTAGACAGTACTATACCAAACAGGCTAGATACAGCCACTACACCTATATAGTATATAAAGGGGGAGAAGCCAACTACCTAAAAAAGGAAGACAGTAATAAGAAGAGGTATATCAACTATAGAGGAGCTTATACTATATAGGACTAGGACTGCCCTGCTGCCAAGCAGGAGAGTAGTAGAGCCTATTAGGTATACCTATACTAGCCACTCTAGTTTAAGGTTACCTAAAGAAACAGCAGTAGCAATACAGGCAATATACTAGCCCTATAACTAGAAGAAGATACAGACAGCTTCTATCTAGTTATATATAAAAGACTACTATAGCTAGAGAGCTCCTAGTATACCTCTAGCCAACTAGCAGCTAAGAGAGGAAGACTACCAGGAACTATCCAGGCAGCAAAGATATATCAAGATATCGCAATATTCGCCTAGTAAGGCTGTAGTATAAGTGCAGCAAAGATCTAGGGAATATAAAGCACCTAAGACACTACAGTAAGCAGCTCTAACCCCTTCTAATGATACTATTAGTAGTATACTGGAATACAGGAAAGAACCAGGAGGCAGTACCAATTATACTAGGGGATTACAGCAAGTATAATATAATAGCTATATAGGAACCAGCTAGGAGCTCAGGAACTGGACAACTCTACTATCTAGCCAACAGCAAATACTACCTAGTCTATAGAGGCAACAGCCAGACAGTGCTATATATCCATAAATACTACAGGATTACAGGGTAGTCGTAGGCTATAGGGATAAACTAGTATAGAGTTACCTTCAAGGATAGGCCTAAACCACTAACAATATAGTTAATATACTCACTATATAAAGGACTAGACTAGCAGAGCCCTCTCTAGACACTCTCTAAGAGACTACTAGAGGGTTATCACCTAGTAGTCAATAATATAAACCTCTACTACCTATAATAGGATAGAGAAGGGAGAACTTTATAATATACAGAAGTGCTCCTCTTAATAATATAACACTAGAACCTTATACTAGCTATACTATAAGGAGAACCTACTAGACAGAGAAATATAGAGTATAGAGAGGATAGAGACAGAATATTAGACCTTATATAGTATATAGAGACACTATAGGTATACTATAAGAGGGGCCTAGACTATACTAGATCAGACTATATAGCCTAACTTATATAAATCAAAAGTATATAGTACTAGCAACCCTCTAGTATACCACTAGAGTAGTTATAGATAAAGATAGACAAAGACCTAGTAGTAATAGAAGCAAAAACTCTAAAAATACCCCTCTTTATTAGCTCCCTAAAAGCCCTTAATTATACAACTAATCAGCTTATATAGCAGCTCTAGAGAATCACTAACATTTCGACTCTATAGTATAAGACTAGCTATAGTTAAGGCGAACTATAATAGAATAAGGAAGTAGACAAGATAGTAGTAGAGATATCAGTAGTATAATATAGCTACTATATAGTAGTATTATAATATATATAGACAAAGCTTCAAGAAGCTATCTAGAAACAAAGGTAGGTAATCTAAAAAGTATAAACAAGGTATTAGAGACTAGCCCTTGCTAGAGCCTTAAAGCAGCTAAAGACCCTTTAGAAACTCTAATAGTAGATACAATTAAGAAATTATACCTCTTAAGAGCTACTAATAATACCACTACTATATTAAAGCAAGGATACCCCTTAATTAGCATTTACCTATAAAGAAAAGAATAAAACTTTAATAGGGAGGTTCTTCCCTAGTAGTAAAGTAGACCTCTAGGATATCAAGGATACTATCTAGAAAGAGGCTTCAACCTAATAGCAATTCCCTATTAAAAAGGTAGTTACTATAGAGGAAATAGAGGAAAGACTTAAATAGGGAGCCTAGAAAGCACTAGGACCAAGTAACAATCTCCTAACAGAGTTCCTGAAGGTATATAGTAGACCCCTCTTAACAATTCTTGTAGCTATAACCTAAGCTAGCTTCAACCTTAAATACTTCCTAAAACAGTTCTATAATATAGGAGTAGTAGTCCTTAAGAAACCAGGCAAGATACTAATATAGCAATAAATAGCTAAAGGCTAGAGACTAATCTCTTTACTAAGTATAGTTAGAAAACTTATTAAAGGGGTAATAAGGAATTGAATTATAGATATAGTAGAGTTATAGCAACTACTACTAGAGGATCAAACAGAGAACAGAAAAGGGCAGTCTATAGAACTTGCTATATATCTAGTCACTAAAGTAGTATAGATAGCCTAAAGCTATAGAGCAGTAGCCTTGCTACTCTAGCTTAATATTAAAGGAGCCTTTAATATAGTCAACTATACTAGGCTTCTAGATACCCTATATAAACAGGGCTTCCTGATATAGGTAGTAAGGTAGACTAACAGCTACCTTGAAGTATACTCTATAAAGCTTATATTTAATAGTAAAGTATCGGAGCTAATATAGATTAGGGTAGAGGTCCTATAGGGATCCCCTTTATCACTAATCCTATTCCTGCTCTATATAGCCTTGCTCTATAAAGCTCTAGAGAAATATAGAAACCTAATAATTATAGGATTTATAGATAATATAAACCTCCTAGTAGCTAGCTGTAATATCTAGGAGAACTACTAGCGACTTAAGGGTATATTTAAGGTCTGTAAATACTAGACTAAAACAAGAGACATAGAGTTTGCCCCTTAAAAGAGCGAACTTATATACTTTACCTGGAAGTATATAGAGTTCTTAAAGGTAGTTTGCCTAGCAGGATATATAATCAATCTAGTAGAGTTAGCCTGATTCCTTAGAGTCTAGCTAGATAGAAAGCTCCAGTAGAATCGCTACCTAAAAGAAGTCAAGAAGAAGCTAGCTATCTAGAAGCTTATACTTATAAAGCTTGTAATATTAGTCTAGAGATATAGCCTAGCCTATATAAGAGAAATCTATACTAAAGTAATAAAGGTAATAATAGTATATAGAGTATCTATATAGTATAAACCTAGTAAGGTAGGGGTAAACCCTAGGGGTATTACTAACCACCTTAGTATAGTATAGTCTAACTGTCTTTATATAGTAACTAGAGGATATTATATAATCTAGATTTAATACCTTAAGATCAAAACAGCTACTCTACTAATCTATATATACCTTAATAAGAGAGTTATAGAATTTGAGTTAAGGCTTGAATATATAGGTATAGCTAAGAAAGTATATAGTACCTATACTGTAATAGTGTCCTGCCTCTAATAGTAGAGGATAAGAATTAGGCTGGTAGGACTATAACTTCTATCTAAGGGAGGAGAATAGAAGGCAAAGTAGGTAAGCAGGTAGTATATTAAGGGGGAGCTAATAACAGATAAAGTAATAGAGAGGGACTAGAGACTATAGTAGGAAGGTAAGGTCGAGATATAGGCAAGGTCCTAGAGAGGACCTAGTATAGAACCAGTAGATATAGACCCTGAATTTAAAGGGAAGAAGGTACTCCAGAAACACTAGGGCCTTAAGAAGTATAAAAGCTCCCTTCTTATATAGATCTATATAGGCAAGATAGGGCTCCAAGCATTCCTGTTCCAGTAAAGGGTCCTAGAAGTAAACACGCCGCTCTATCGCTATAGTATTATAGGGGAAACGCTAGCCTATATAGTCCTCTATTGCCCAGAACTACAACAAGAGAGAGAGGAGCTCCAGAGGGCCCTCCTACTATACCCCCTTCAAACTACCCGTGACTTTATAGCAGCAACAGTAGACCTAGCCTATACAGGGATGGTGGTAAGGTGGCTGCTAGCTACCAGCCGCCTCCCTGAGTTCCGGCAAGCCTACAGGTATACAGCAATCCAGGACTAGGAGGAGAAGGAGGAAGAAAGGGGGCTATAGAGGCTCCAGGTAGTATTATATAGTCGGCAGTGAGACTGGCTAAGTAGCAGCAAGGACCAGGCGAAGACGCTTTGTATGTATAGGGACTAATGCATAAGGGTTTTGTCCAGCCCTAAGGGGCACGGTTTACCTTATGATATTTCTAGTAGAGGTTCTGTAGCTAGATAGCTAAACAGAGTATTAATAATAATAATGATACCGGGTTGATCCTATAGCAGAAATGCCGAAGCAATATACTAGGTAGAAATTTCAACAAACGGCTTTCTCCATCATATAGATAGGAAAGATCATCAGGAGAAGAAGCAGGGTCTACTATATTAAAAAGAACTTTATCTACAACCCAAACTGTCGAATGGACTTTTTTAGATGACACTCATCCCTCTGCTAGTTTGGGGTCGAGGTTCCCTATATAGTGTATTAGGTGGTGTTATATAGCCTACTAGTATACACTAAGAGCCTTCTGCCTTTAAGATCCCTTCTAGTTCAGCCCCTCCTGCCCTTAGTACACTATATAAGCCTCTTTAAATTATCAATTCGGAGCTAGTTTAGCTTTAAAACAGCAACTAGGATGTGTATATTGCTGGAACTGAGAGGAAGAGGGCTTATATATATTGCCTAGCCTTAATATATTAGCCAGATAGTCTAGTAGATGCTACAACTGCAGCTATATCACTTATTAAGAGCGATATGATTGCCACTATTGCGGTAGACACCGGTATTTAGTTAGTTTTAATATGCTATGTATAAGGGGTAGGCCAAAAACTACCGAAAGCACTCTTTGATTGTATCAGACTGAACATATTTGCTTGCTTGTACCGGCCGAAATTCGCCGTGCGTGACTTTCGCAGCATCCCAGGTCCAGTACGCATTCCTGAATGGCTAATGCCCCACAATCCTCTCCCAGGCCGAGGGAGACCAACTGAGTGAGTATCAAGTCCAGCGATTGATACGACTTGGGTATTTCACTACTGATTGAGGGAATTCGGATTTTGAGAAGGGGTATGGAGCTCTACAGGGGTCCTCCTCCCTTCTTCTTCTTTTCTCCCTAGCTTAGTATTTTCGAATTGACCCTCTTACATGCTCGCCCTCCCCGCTGAGGTGCCTCTGGGTATGTGGTCCTTCATAGGCGGAGGCAGTGGATCCGGTGTTCGGAGAGGAAACGGCCCGAAGCCTTATGTCTGTCCGTTTCTACTGAAATTAGTCTAGCCACGACTATCTCCAGTTTTAGGTCTAACCTTAAACTCGGATGAAAGCTAACTTGTAATTCGGCATTTGAGGCATTTAGATCTGAGCATTACCTCCGTTCACTTATAGGGGGTTATTACTCTAAAGTAATAGAATATAAACTATAGCACGGCACAGAAGCCTCTCCTCTAGGGACAGCTAGAAATTACTACATAAAGGGTACTTATATGTAGATTCCTGGAACAACCAGAACAGCTTCCGATTTTTAGCTCTTCCCGGCTTCCCGTGAGCCTTCACAAGTTATATCAGAACCCAGTAGTGCCACCTGGAGTATCCTGTGGCATCACTACCGCACAAACTCACGCGACAAACAACCGCATCCCCAAAAGAACCCGCTCCAAAATGGCGGCCAATACACTTTTTAGCAGCTTTATACTGTTGGTGACAATGATTTTCGTCCAAATCGCCTCTTCCGCACAAGCAAATATAGAGCATTCCCTTATGGCTCCAAACGCAACATTCTTTGCAACAGTTCATCTCCAGATCCAGGACTTTATTATGGTTGGCAGAGGACCTCTGGGCATTCGAATCATAGCAAGCCTTGCAGGCGGAAACATCACTGGTCCTAACCTAGAGGGCATGTTCATCAGAGAATCCGTTGTATATATGATAGCCTTCTAATGTTACTGATGCAGGCCAGATAGTTCTTCCAGGTGGTGACTGGCTCTTGCAGGATCCAGCGAGCAATGTTTACACCATAGATGCACGCTACGAAATACGTACCACGGACGGCGAGAGCATCTACGTAACAGGATCAGGATTTTCAGCGGACCTAAACCTCACATCAGGGCAACTTCCATCCAAGCTATATGAGCGAAATATCTTTGAGACGGGGAGCAAAAAATACTACTGGTTGAATAACATTATGACCATGGGCGTTGTCACGCTGACTGACGGTAATGTCGTGACTACTCAAGTTTGGCAGGTGCGTTAAGTTGTCGTTTCACTACATGGCTATACTAATAAGAATAGATCGGCTGGCCCACGCTCTAGTTGGAGAGTTGTCATGCAATTACAAGCATGTATGCAGTGTTGCGGCGATACAGAACAGGCTATCCCACTTATATTCTTCAACTCCGCAAAGATTTATTTATGAAAACAATCGAATCTAACTCAATAATCCATTTAAATTACACTCCTTAGAAACACTATCTGTAGGGGGGATTCGACCCTCTTTTACTAGAAATATAGCACTTTTATTCGACGCCTTGAAATGGGCATGAGTTAAACTCTCCAGAAGCCAATAAACGCGACACAAGAGTATCGCCACATGATCTATCGTTGCGTTTGTCTAACGCATTTAAATCCTTTCTGAGCTAGCTCACACGCTTTCACTTGAGTCACACTAACTACTTTCTGAGAGGATGAGGACTTGCTCCCTCCAGCAATTTTCTCAAGCCCCTGCTGAGACACTCTCTCCGTTCCGCGTGCCGATGCTATATGGCGGGGTTTAGTTATCTCCGTCTATTCTCTTGGGCCCGCATCGGGAAGTCGGTGCCGACGTTCGCCGTGCTACAGTAACGTAAGTCGTGGTGTAACGCTTCTAATCGGGTGTCAACTCTGAACTACAGAACTGGCATTCGCATCAACTTGCAGACAGCTGTAACTATACAGCGTTACATTGAGTATAGTATCTTACAGCAGACAAGACAGATATTGATTTCTGTCATGTAGCTACAGATGGAACTGATCCTCCCCCTCCCTCACCTACCCTAGTTGTACTTGCCTCTAGAATCCAAGTAAATGGGAAATTTTAGCAGGACGCATAGGCCACTGCCTAGCCTGTGCGACCAACTCATTTACTTGGAGCTCCTAGAATTTAGATTCTAGGGTTAGGTCATTATCTGCTTAGTTCTTACTTTTCAATTGATTTAAAGATAGCTATAGAGTCTATATTGTTACGGGTTTGACCCGTGAGATGTCTTGGTGCCTAAGGCACCCGCAATTTCTTCTTCCTTTCTGAATTATCGTACGATATGTTGCCTAGGCAACTAAGTAGATATTTGTATTTATACTAGAGTAATAGAGGGTTCTTCCCTCTTTAGTTTTCTCCTCCTTATTAATATAGAGGTTCATTATCGACCGCAGAAATCCATTGCAGCCCCTCACAACTTTAGAATAAAAAGATTAAAAAGCAAGAAAATATAATCCAAGCCTTTAATTAATAGATTATTAAGCTAATCTAAACTAATATGTAGATTATAAGCTATTTAGTTAAAAAGAAGTATAATAAGTCTTATATAAAGGGACTCTAAGAGCCAAAGTATAAAGGATTAAATCCTCCTTCCTGCCTTACCATCTCGCTTCCTCCCGCTTCCTCGCTAGATATCGCGAAAGCGAGCCGACCTCATCTCAACAAAGGAGCAAAGTCCACCACACATAGAACTCTCTTCGTCATAGTAACTGCTCAATAACGGATGAAGCGTGACAGCAGAGGTAACCCCATCGTCGTCGTTCACCGATGGAACCGCCCGCCGCTCTCGTGCCGCCCATGCAGGGAAAAAAAGCGGCGTTGCGACCGCCGCCAGCCGTGCTCCAACTGCCGGCAGAGAGATGTGGCGTGCGAGTATGCGCGAGATGATGAAGTTGGATTACAGGAGAATGCCTTGGATGCAGGACATCTATCAAATACGGCACAGATAGGACCGGCAGTGTAACACCTCCTTTCCTCGGAAGATTCTAGCTAATACTCTCAGCAATGCTGAGGACACGATGTCTCGCCTCCAGAGATTAGAAAATGCGGTGTTTCCAAATAACCCTGCCATATATCTCGACACTGTACAGACAAGAGCTATTCACGGCGCTGTGATTCCAAGTATGACCTGGTTAGCTACGCCAAATCAATGGGGCTGATGCAAATAGAAACCACCCCCTTCGGCCTGAGCGTCTTATCCACGGAGGCTCCCTTAGATATTCCCTCCATATCAGCACAGCTCCCACCTCTCAGCCAGGCCCGGGAGCTCATCAGCCACTTCGCCCAGACAATGCAACAGACCATCGCCATATTCCACATGCCCAGCACCCGCGCCGTTATGGAACAAGTGTATGATACCATCAACCACAGGGATATCCCTCCGCTAGAGAACCTCCTTACCCTCTTCGTAGTGTTCGCCGGTGCCGCACATGCATGTACATCTCAGATGCTCGAGCAGTTGAACGCCACCGAGGACGCCGCACGGGCGGCCTTCACTGCATACTCACGCCTAGCGATGCAGATTGTTGCGCATCCACCCCTCCCCCCATCGACCACGTGCCTCGCCGCCATGGCCACGCTCTTACACCTGCTGATCAGCACAGACGGTGTCCCTATGGCAGTGCACCTGCTACACGGTCGGTGGCTGGTGATGACACGGGCGATGCAGCTACACAAACTGGACACGGCGGGTCGGCGAGCAGAGCGGCAGAAGGGGTGCGATATGGTGGAAGTGGAAGTACAGCGGCGAGTGTGGTGGGACATAGTGGCCAGCGACTGGTAATACTCTATATACATTCGACTGCAGAGACTAATGATTATATTAGGCTGAATTCCTTCAATGGTGGCCCGTACGAAGGCGCTTACAGCTTCCACCCACGCCACATGGCCGTTAATTACCCTGCTAATATCGATGACGATGACCTGACTCCGTTCACCCAGGAATGTGATCTGAATGTCCCATTAGATACACCCACCAGCATGTCTGCCTTTCTGCAGCGAGTGAAACTAGGGGATCTCTCCCGTGAGGCCGCTAACACCCTCCCCTCAATACTGCCCGAGCAGGACGAAGCAGACTACTCTGCCGTTCTTGCTCTCGACGCTAAATTCCACGCCTACCTCGATGCTCTCCCTATGTTCTTCCGCCTCGACACAGCTAGCATGCAGCACAGCGAAGCTATCTGCACCGCCCGCCCTGTGATCCCTTACCAGCGCATCTCCGCCAACCTAGGCTTGCACACCCGCATCTGCCGCTTGCACCGCCCGTACTACCTCCGCGGCCGCACCGATCCGCGATACGCCCCCTCGCATGCAGCCTGTGTCGCCTCTGCACACAAAGTGCTTGATCTTCGACGCGCCATGGACGACGTCGGCGCGCATAGCATGGGTCCCCGCCCCGCGCGCCTGTGGAAGGTTGCGCAGCACGTGTTCTCCGCCGCGCTAGTACTCGCCGCGGACGTGGTACTAGATCCGAGTGAAGTGGATGCAGGGGCGAAAAGAGAGCAGGTGCTGGCGGCATGCTCCACGCTGGAGGAGTCTATGAGGGAGTCGATTCCGTTGAGAGAAGGTGTGCAGAGATATTTGCAGACATTGATGGCGACATTGCGGGGAGAGGATGGTGGTGGGGAGGGTTTGTTGGCGGCGGTCAAGGGGCGAGATGGGAATGAGATTTTGGTAGAGGGTGGAGCTCAGGATTCTGGGGATGCTGATTGGGATAATTTGTGGGCGGAATTCCTTGATGTAGTGCCGGAACTGGATGTCCAAGGGTGGAATGCGCTGCTTGACAATATCGACTTTGGGATCCCAGGGGGTGATGCTTAGTGCTTTAGACAATAATATTGCAATGGCTACATGCTACGTGGGTAGTTTGCATGGATATGTACTGGAACGGACTTTCAGAAAAGGCTTTAGGAGTAGCAATGGTAAGTCCCTTTTAAAGCTTTGGAACAAAGCTTTTCTTGGAAGCCGGAAAACTGTTACGGGCTTCGTACCTTAGCATGTATTTAGGTGGCATTAGGCAGCTTGGTGGGATATTAGCCACTGCCCGGTCAACAATACAACAATCTTCTACAATTACGCTCCTAGTACGGTTTAGACGCTAGGTGTACATTTCCATTCGACGACAAGAACCATTCGATAAGGAGAACCATTCGACAACGAGAAATATTCGGTAGCGAAAGGAACTGGACACAGCCCTAGGCCGGCCCTCACGCATCTCCTCGTCTATAGGACGATCTTCCTTCTCTTTCCGAACTATATAAATGGCTTTCGCGACTCTATTCACTGGTATCGAAGCATGCCCCATTATTTTCCATTGGAAGTATCCTGGATCACACGAGAGGGCTCGTTTCATGCAAGACTGTTAGGATCTTACTAAAATTTAGGTCTCAGTGGAATCTCTAAGGCGTAAAAGGCGTGCGATACGTATAAAATTAAGACCACCAGTACGACGATTGAGGTTTACTCAGCAAGTGGCCATAAAAGTTCCAAAATGTCGACGCATATGTCAGTCTCTAAGTATGGATTAGCATAACGGAATTGACGGAAGAGATTTCGGGTGAGGTTTCCGTACGTTCATTAAAGTGGTCAGTTTAAACGTACTTTCGCTGCAAAGGGATATCGATTACCAATTCTCATCACTCGCTATGTAGATTCACCCCTGGCGTTGGACAAGATGGCCGGGGAAGTGATGAGGGAATTGGCCAATCTCCTCACCGCCTAACTAAGGTTATAGCCATTACAAAGCATATAAGTGCCGGCTGTGCCCGAGCCGCATTTTCAATTTACTGTGAAGCTCGGGCGCCGAACTATTTACCGAACGGACCTATTGTTCGGGGCTTGATAGGAGTACATAATTCCGCATTTGTAATCCATCGGAAAGTGTCTCCTTAAGCGCCTCCAATTTGAGCAGCCCTCCCTTAAGTAGACCTCCCGTCCGGTCACAAAAGTCAGGCCGAGCCCCTCAAGAGAGAAAGCATCTTTTTCACAAATACTCAGTGCATGTCTTCTCTTGACCGCCCTTTTCTGAAACACCATCTCTCATTATATCTTCAACAATTATGTCATCTCAACTGAAACCCATCATCCTCTGGGGGGGCGTTGACGGCCCAAATCCGCCGAAAGTCGCTATATTGCTCGAGGAGCTCAATCTCCCGTGGACGCCCAAGTATATCCCTTTCACCGAACTTAAAACTCCAGAGTATGAGAAAATCAATCCTAACGGCCGTCTTCCATCTATCGAGGATCCCAATACCGGTATAACGATCTGGGAATCCGGCGCCATCCTCGAATACCTGATTGCCGAGTACGACAAGACACACATACTAGGTTTCCCAGCCGGCACTCCTGAGTTTTATCACGCGAAACAGTGGCTCACGTTCCAAGTGTCAGGTCAGGGACCCTACTACGGCCAGGTTTATTATTTTCGGCGTTACCACCCCGAGAATGTGCCGAGTGTCATCGATCGGTTCATTAATGAAGCTCGCCGAGTCTCTGCCGTCCTGGACAAGCACCTGGCTACACACTCATACATTGTTGGCGATAAGTACACATATGTAGATATCGCCTGGCTTCCCTGGCAGACTAGTGTGGCGGCTATGGCTGGTGAGGCATTTGATCCTGCAAAGGAGTTCCCACATGTTCAAGCTTGGCTTGATAGATTACAGGCTCGGCCTGTTGTGAAGAAGGTTTTCGAGGAGAGAGCGGCGAGAGCAGAGCAGAGAAATGCCCTTGCCAAAGGAGACGCAGAGAGCAAGTAGAGGCATTGGAATGTTGGGGTTTGAAAGCAATGGGGGACATGCAGAAATTGCTTTACCCTAATATATGTTGGGTGTAGATGCAAAGCAAATGGCACCACCCTATCGGAATATCGAATCTGGAAACAGATTAGCATATTATGACAAAGGCAAGATGGGTGGTATTTCGCTAACGAACATTTGTCGCTTTGCATTATCATATACATTTCAGAATAACATGTCTCATGTGGAGAAAAGGGCTAAAACCAGTGCTTCTTAAATACACGGAAAGCATTAAAGCTTATCCATGCGCTAAGTGATCAGTATTAATGCGCTCCATTACAGATCTTGCCATTTTTAGATAAGTTCTTTAGAAACTCCTTTGCCCCTCCCGATGATCGCCTTCGTGGCGTGAGATCTAAGAGGTGGTCAGATTTGAGATCCAAGCGCGGCCACGGCAGAGTGTTCTTCATTTGCATAATAAAGCAGTCAAGCCCTGTGTTGCCCTGCCTTTATGCCAACTGTGCGTCGGCCTATTCACACTAATATTAACTACATGAACTACACGACTCACTATTAGACTCATGATACTAGGCAGTAAGTGAAAGCCTAAAGAATAACCATGGCATATAGGGAGGGGTATACAAACATCTATACATGAGTGCCAGCCCGCGACTCACACGAAGCCTTCGAAACTGGTCAAAATATTACGCAGAGGCGCAGGCATAGGCGAACCTCCTTAGTTGGTAAAGGTATGTGCATTATGTAAAATTTGGAACGGAAGATATATATCTTCTTAGAATAGGTTTAAAATTATCGATCAGGGCCCCAAGCACGCATTACACATCCCTTAGGATCCAGGATTCAGAGGATTCATGTGAGTCAATAAGAAGCCGAATAGGTCTATATAAAGGGGTCCTTACTCCAGTACGGCTGTGCTTAATTAGTTATCTCTGTATCACTCAATAGTCAATATAACTGAGTTTCACCTTGATATCCGATTACAACCTGCGCATTAACCTGATCTCTGCTCAAGAAAAATGATTGTTTTAGTATCAAGATTAAATGGGGAAAGCCTTGACAAACTTTTCATTTACGAACGGAGAAACAAAAGGTGTACGCTTTCAGCTGCCATAACATCAGCAAGTCGTGATCGTGGCAGGGGTTTAATGCATGGGTTCTGGTCAAGATTTTACGAAATATGCCTCGAAAAGGCATGTCACCGAGAATGTTAGACAGGAATTAACACAATAAGGTAAGCACTTATCTGGGTACTAGCTACCCAGCAGCCTAACACACTGTAATATTAGTGATCTACTTGCTTGTACACCGTAATTTACAGCGCATATAGCCTGTTCAGTAGTGATCACTAAGGCCTTTGGTTATTGTGCTGTCACCGTTGCTGTGCCAGAAGCCAGTGAGATTGCCCCCTGTCTAGTATAGTGGCATGACACTGCATTTCGTACAGCGGTGGGAATTATGGGCCCGGACTTACGTACTGTACTAACCAACTGGATCACCGTCGCAAGGAAGGAGCCAGGATATGGCACCGAAGAACACACGGCGAGGTACCGTAATTTACTGTAACGGACTTTGTGGGCTGATTTGCATTTCATTATGAGGGGCGCCGATCAGGTCAATATAAGGCAGCAGCCGCAACATTGATCGACCTAGATCTTGTCCCAATATTCACACTCTCAGAAGTGTTCAAATCATTTGCAGAGACGCAATATGGCTTTGGGTAGGAGAATCCAAGCACTCCTGGACGAATCAACCAGCGATCCCATTCACGGGATACCCGGAGCCGTCTTTGTAGCGGTGGATCGGACTGGAGCCCAGATCGCAGCAAACGCCTCGGGCGTGAGGGGGCTGAATGAGAAAGCTCCAATGACACTAGATGCTGTATTTTATATTGCAAGCTGTACAAAATTGATTGTAGCAATAGCTGCATTGCAACTGGTGGAGCAAGGTAAGCTGAGTTTAGATGATGCCAAACAGGTCTGTGGTCGCTCTTCTGCACGCTGCTCGAATATGAAATAATAGTGAAGCCGGGGGCCTAACATCTTCTTGACAGATCAAAGAATATCTGCCAGAGCTGAGCGAAACCCGAGTGATAAATTCGGAAGGAAAGATTGGAGACGTGAGAAAAAATGATATCACTCTACGAATGCTCCTGTCGCACACGGCAGGATACGGGTATCAATTCTTCAATACAACCTTGAGAGACACTGGATACTCCTTCCCCATGACACTTAAAGAGCTTCTGGGAAGCCCAGTTCTCTTTGAACCAGGAACTAGTTGGGAGTATAGTGTAAGTCATCCATCTTTCTCTCAAGCGGATTAAGTGTCATAAAGTTCCGGCAAGGTATTCATCAGTCCCAGATTAGTTTCGACATCGCCGGCGTCCTAATCGAGCGCGCCACAGGCAAGACTCTTGAGACATACGTTCGACAATATATATTTGAGCCACTCGGAATTACAGACTTCAGCTTTTATGTCCCTCAAGAGAAGCGGCTCCGACTAGTGGGCTGGCATTATCGTGGAGGTGATGCTTCGTTGAGCGAGGGGCCGTGTACAGTTCCTGTTGTCACTGAGGGCGAAGCAGAGATCGTGCAAATGGGAGGTAGCGGTGGATTTGCGACCATGATTGAATACTCTAGTATGTCGTCCACGACTCTCGGGCTTGAGTGCTTCATTGTAACCTTCTTTAATAACATTACCCGCAATTCTAGAAATATTGGCCACTATCCTTGCCGGAGGCGCATCTCCAACAACCCATCAGCGGATTCTCGGCGAGAACACCGTAAAATTGTTGCTTCAAAATCTGATGCCTGATATGCCAGATATTGGCCGCAAGGGTCTCCAAGATGCCATCCCAATTTTATCCAACGTTGTACCTGAATTGTACCCCCAGCCTGGCAACCCACCCCAGGGTTGGTCGATGGCAGGTATGGTTACGCTGGAAGCAGATAGTACAACAGGCCGAATAGGAAATACAGTCCATTGGTGTGGGCTTTTGAACCTCTACTGGTGGCTGGATTCTGCATCTGGCATCAGTGGTATCTTAGCGACTCAAATACTGCCATTTTGGGGTGAGCATAGATATCCCATATCATTAGCTTCCAACTAATAAAGCATGCAGATGACCGAGTTCATAAATTACGTGAACAAGTGGAGAAAGCTGTTTATGACAGCTTGATATAAACAGTTCCTGCGTTATTGACACGGTTAACCACCATCGGCATCAATCTATTATGAGTAGTCACGTCTAGTCTAAAATACAATCAGATTTAGCTATCAGATAAATATACGTGTCTGGTAGACTCAAGAGACAGTTTCAATTCTCGTGCAGTATTGAATCTCGGGTAGATACGCAACTTGAATTTCATTTCTCTATATGGTCAATAATGAGTCCTCATCATTCTTGACGATGCGGGGAAATTATAAATCACAATCTCTAAATGCAGTCAGATATACTATTGTAGGCTTGGCTTGGACATGCGGAGCCACTAAGCTTTGAACAATCATATTGCACAGCTATACTTAGTGTAGCTCTTCTACTATTACAAACTTCGCATTAGGCCGGACGGCATGGTACGATCCGCGAAGGTTTAAATGCTAGACCTACGAAGTGCCGATATCCGAAAGAAATCGGTACCAATGATATCCGCCCGATAGTAGACTAAAAGATTAGAATTCCTAAATATAGTGGGGTGCAAAAGGTTTGAATACTCCCTCCACTTTTATTCCTGATTTGACCAGTTAGATGGCTATATAACGACGCGCAGCTAATCACCGACTTTGTTGTGACAAGAGGGGGGGATTCAAACTTATTGCATCTCACTGTCGAAGGGAAAGCCTGCAATGGTTCGATATAACGATAATTATAAAAACCCTAAACAAGTAGATTAGAACTAAATATCTGCTCGAATGATGGGCCCCAGCCAAGACTCATAATCATCTGGATTGGTACCGTTTCCACCATATCGTAAGACACGAAGTAATGGTCGATAATCGCCCGACGTCAAATATACCAGGGTTGCATTCTCCGAGAATATATACGGATAGACTATTCCATAGCCTCCAACATTGTATGGTTGGGGTGAAGGGATGATATTATCATTGATCTGGACTGGTACTTCACCAATACCCCACTCTGCAAGAATGCCATATGATGGAACATCTAGAAACCCAGGAGTTACAGATACATTTGGCTGCTCAATATCAATAGAAATATTGCGGTCAAAGCCGTAGTATGTTGGTTCGAAGGTACTGTTTGCGGGCACGAGTTCCAGGCGCATAAAGTTGGAAGGCTGTAGGATAGTCCAATAGATATTTGGGAATGCGACGTTCGGTGGAGCAGTTACATTCAGATAGTAGAATGTATGTTTGCAATATTAATTTCTGGCGAGTAGTTCAATCCAACGGTGACCGAGGGAGTAGGATAACCTATTGCTTGTACAGTATCAAGATCAAGATACTGAGCAGAGTATCGGTCGTAGGGCACACCTATGTACGGAACAACAAAGGTGGTTTTGCTACTTTGGATTTTGACAAACCCAGAATAAGTGGGCTGTGAGTGTGCCAAGACGTCGCTAGGAGGAGTAACCTGAATCTGCATGCTGACAGTTTGTCCTGGACGCAGAGTAAACGAGGTGTGCGAGAATTTGGCACTGGCATATTCCGCTTGATTGACGAGTTCGAAGGTAAGGAGCGAGCTACCAGTGCCACTCGTAAAGTTGTTGAATAGAGAAATATAAGCAGCTCCTTCATGAGAAACAGTATAGGTCTGTGAGTTCTTCCCAGTATTCGTGACGGTGATGGTTTGTGGCTCAGGTGAAGTTCCATCGCGGAAACTTAACTGAGACGGAAAGATAGCCAAGTCTGAATTAATCGCGTTGTATGCATTGATAAGTCCCCCACCCTGCTGCGCTGTAGAAGAGAGAATGGAAGAGCCCCAGGCCTTCAGTGGTACTGAAGTAGATTGTAGTATCGCTGTGAGCTCGGCAATGCTGAGGTTTGGCCTCTGTGACTTCAATAGTGCATATACCACAGCTACAAATGGCGTTGCCATTGAGGTTCCCGATAAAACTGCATAACCACCGGCAATAGTGGGCCATGTTGACAAGATATTGCCTCCTGGTGCAGACACCTGCGGCTTCTGTGTCATTTCCACAGTGGGACCAATTGTTGAAAAATAATCTATTGCACCACCGGCTGTGTTTACCACATCATGAACTTCACGATCATGAAAAGAGAGCGTATAACTCTGTCCTTCCCGAAGCGTGGAAAACTCCTTTGTAATCTGCTGCGAAGCTTGATAGTCAAGGAAAATGTACGTGTAATTGCCTGTTGACCCAGGTTCAGGCATGATAATAGGTGCCGACGGATCATCCGTATATAATGTTGACTAGTATCAGGGCTTCAAGCACGTATAATGTCTCAGAGTTAGTGGCAACATACGCAATGGCATACGACTGTATAGTCGTAAAGGCTTACGCATGTTGCCACCTAAGCAGGTATATAATAAGTGTTGTATTCTGTAGTCTAGTCACCTTAGTTGTCTCTGCATCACTCAATAGTCAATATAACTGAGTTTCACCTTGATTCCTGACTACGACCTGTGCACCTATATTGCCTCTGATCAAGATAAAATATTAGGCGAGTAGAGCCTATCTGTAGCAAGTATTGTTCATATGCAGCAATGGGGCAGAGCCCGTCCAGAAGAATTAAAATGGCTGTGTTCTAGGTCAGTAATCGCGCTGATAGCTGGCGGCCATGCAGCTATGTAGCAACCGTCCGCGACGGCAACGCCGCTCTGAACCAGATTCTCAACGAACAAGACATATAGGCTGGCAGACTCCCAATACGAGAGTTCACCGATAGACAACGAAATAAGATCAGCGCCATCCTCAGCTGCTTGTTGCATCGCTGACATGATCACATCATCAGATGCATCTCCTTCGCAGCCAAAGACTCGATACATGCCGATTGTTGCTTCTGGAGCGATTTTAATTAATCCAAAGCCTTGGTTTGGCGGATTACTTATCCCGATTATACCTAGAGATATGAGCAACGACGTTAGTTGCTAAAATTTCTTCCTAATTTAGGTACCAATGGAGGAGTAATGGCGTCACCTGTAACGTGAGTTCCATGTCCACCACTTGCACATGTAATTAATGGATCTGGACCCGGAACAGGATCATTGAATCCAGTATAATCGTCTCCGACAAAGTCGTACCCAAATGAAATCTTGTAGCCAGGGCCAAACCCACCACCGAGGGAGGGGTGGAGGTAGTCGACTCCCGAGTCAATAATGGCAAGCTTCACGCCGCGGCCCTAAATACCCATACTATGAAGTTTATCAACTTCCGTCATCACCAAGGGCGTGTTGACAGCCGAGGTCCCGGTGATATGAGGAATAGTCACATTGCTTGAATACCCATTTGGCGACGCAGAAGACGAAGTGAGTGTTTGAACTGGGGCTGGGCGGGAAACAGTGCCAAGTTTCCAAACATTCTGGACACCTTTGATCTGTTGCAAATCGGACAATGTCATTCCAGAATTCACTGTGAGCGATAAGCCGTAGAAATACTTTGAATTTGTGAACTCCCTGCGAACTTGATAACCAATATGCCCGACAACCTGAGTAAAAATATTTGCTGAGCTTAAAAAAGCATTTTGCGCTTGGAAGTCCAGCTGTGAGATATAGGCATTGGGTATATATGTTCTGTTACCTTTAGGATCCGCTTGGAATGCTGAGGCATTTGCCCAAGTCCAAAGACTGGTGAGAAGCAAAACTGTGTTACGAAATTTCATGTTCAGTTTAATATGTGCAAATTTATGGATCATGCAAAGAACAATTTTAATTCTCAATTCCTGTACTTTGCCCTCGTTATGTATGCATCCCGTACCCTCACGAGCTCTAAGATGGACAAGATGCGAGGTAACAAGTTTGGTCTAGTTAGAGTTACAGACCTGCCTAATCGAACATAGCCTAATATCAATTTAGGAAAATGTATCATATGCCACAACAAAGTGCTTACATTTCTCGTATTCCCCATTGTTAACCCCCCACCAATCTCACATTCATAACGTCTTCGAATGTCGTATTTGAGATATGTACCATGACCTACCGTACTTTCAAATTAAGCATAAGCATTAATGCATCAATTACAGGCTTGCGTGATGGCACAGGCCCATTAAAATGCTTCTTAGTTGATTGTGTTTTACGATGTTGTGTTGAGCGTTTCGGCTATTCTTCATCAAATCAGGCATGCCTCTCGTAGTTTCCGGGTAACTGCAGATCATATCTATAATGCCGTTATTAAACCGGGCTAGATGATTTCTAAGGCCATATCTCCGTTGCTCCAACTTCGGTGATGATGAGAAGCATTGGGTTGATTATTAGTAACCAAATTTACGGAGCTCAGCAGATTGTCTTCTACCGGCAAACCCAAGGCATCTATGGGGTTATCTTGGTCGAGACGCGTCGAGCAAGTGAACTTGATGACATTTTGGATAACGGAGGCAGCGTCATTGACAATTATCTTAATTGCCTGTCTTACAAAAGGTAGTAGTTCCCTCCAAGGTCTACTACTGTACATCGAAATCACAGTAAAATAATGAAAAAGGGTAGCCATGGGAGGGTTGAACCTCACTATTTTTAATAAAGTAATTACCAACTGTCTCTGACTGTATCCTGCAGTCCCGGAAGTGGGACTAACTGACTGGGTGCTGACCTGTAAATCCTTCTCCTAAAGGCTTTCAACGAACACCTTCACAGCTCGAGCAACTTCTTCGGGCTTTTCAAGAGGCAGTAGATGGCCCGAGCCTTCAACAACAACCAAACTTGCTTTACCGTCTAGCTTGTCATTAAGCTTGTCTCGGATCTCAGTCCTCATTCTCTCGGGTGGCTCGATCACGTCACTTCCTCCGGCGACAACAAGAACAGGGATATCGACGCGATCAAAATGCTTGTTGATATCCTCTGACATTCCATAAGTCGGCCATGCGATCTTTGCCCACTTGTTCCCGCGAACCATGTCTTCAGCTATGGACTTCACAAGATCGTCAATGAGGGCTTGATTCTCCGGCGTGGTGAGAACGGTGCGGATGGCACCTTGAGCATTTTCGATGGTGTCGAAAGCGTGAAGCTGTTGTTCTCTCATGACTGGATCCGGCAAGGGCAGTGGACCAGGTGGAGCAGGAGCCAGTAGGACCAAGCCTTTCAACAACCCAGCAGGGAGAATATGCCGTCCCGCAATTGCAGCTGCCACCTTGCCGCCCATTGAGTGTCCGATCAATATGACGGCTTTTAAGCACAAGTTTTGAATGACAGTCTCTACATCAGTGGAGAAATCTGCTATTGTGTACGCTCCAGCTTCGTCCGGTCCGGAAGAGTCGCCCCAGCCGCGAAAGCTCAGAGCAACAGTCGGAAAGTGAGGCGAAAGGATCTTGGTAACAGAAGAAAAGGTCTTGGAGGAACCGCCCCAAAAGTGAAGAAAGACTAAACTGGGAATATTTTCGTCGGCATGTCCTACAGGGGTTGTCAAAGTGAGGTGTATATTGACATCCCCACTGACGTTCACGATTTTCGAAGTGGTGCCTGATGACATTCTGGTAACTGTTGTGCGTCTGTGAGACTTCGGCAGGTGTATTTGCGTATTTTGTTTGCAAGTCATAGGAGATTAAGAAATAATTTTTTTCCTAAAAACTTAAAAATTTAACTTTTCTAAGATGGCAATACTCTTTTATACTGCGACTGGCAGCCGTAACTCAGCCCCACTCTGTGGATGAGGTGGTCTGTCCATCGTCTGTCCAGCGCCAATACAGAGGCATATCCGATAGGAATTATATGATTAGTTATGGGACTATACTAGTTTTTTAGCTGAAACCCGACTCATTGTTGTACTTATTGTCTCGTTTTGACCGAGTTTTGGTGGCAAAGGATTAATTTTCTCCGCCTCGGATATACAGTCACAGGAGATAAAACCGGAACCATATTGAGTCCCTGTCGAAATAACGAAGTATTTGATATAAATTATGTGATTAGTAACCGTAATCATTATTTCTTATTCAAGACCGACTATCTGCTTAATTTATTCCCCATCCTAATTGTTTGTTCAGAGTGAGAGTGTCGATATATCTCCGGCGCCGGATATACCTCGATACGTGCTCCACAGTTACAATCATTGAAACCCTTCACTGTTGTTTATGTATCTCCTCACCCAGTCTCTAATGAGAAAACAACGTAACTTGGCACATATTCTACTAAGAATAATCTGCTATGGTTTCACCTTAGCCCAGAACGACTAGTATCGATAATGGCTAATTTATTCGAACCGATTTCAACTGACTTTCCCTTTGTAAAAAACAATACTAAAAAAAAGAAAAGAAAAGTAAATTTGAGATCTTTAGCAGACAGATGGGGTATATAAATGTCGGTCCTTTGAGTTGTTGGGCAGTCGTATTTCCGTACGGTAGTTCGATGTCGTGCGTACGCGGAATATCGTCCCCCTGTTTCGAGCAGGACAGGATGCTTGGTACCCGATTTGACCGGCTTCGGCGATTCAGACCAGGCCGGAGTATCGCGTTGCAGATTATCAAAGGTACTTAGACGCTTCCTAGAGGGAATCTTGCCTGCGGAGAGGCATTTGTAAGCAAATTGTATATTTTGAATAATTCAGGGACGTGATAACTGTGTATCTAACAATCCAAACTATCGTGCAGATATGAGGTTTATTGATACCTTAGTAGTGTTATAATTAACGGGCTTTCATCAACGTCTCTTATCTAACCTCTCTATGTATTCTTGATGGGACTTCTATTCTATATTTCTGAACCCGCCTATTCCATGACGATGACATTGCGGAATTGTGATTTCCCTGCCAGCATATCGTCGAGAGCCTTCTGTGCGTCATGAAAAGGATATTTTTGTATAGAGGCCTCCACATAATTTATCCGTGCGAATTCGAGTGCCTCTTCCATGTCAATCGCACTGCCAGAATACCATCCACCCACCGAGGTAGAACCCAAGACCAAATCAGCAGTATCAATAGAAACGTCACCGGCAATTGCAAGGAGAAGCATTTTACCTTTTGGAGCTAACCCTTTCATAAGAATGCCGGCCGACTGAGCACTTGGCCCAGTAAGCATGATCAAAGATGCTCCACCGATCTTCTGAAGCTCTGCTGCCACATCTTGAGAACTACTGTTGATATAGTGATGCGCCCCCAATTGTTTAGCTAGGCTTTCCTTATGGCTGCTGTTTGAAATAGCGACGGTTTTAAATCCCATCTTTCGAGCATATTGAATTCCCAGATGCCCAAGTCCTCCGATTCCTTGTATGGCAACAACATCTCCTGCTGAGATATTCATTTTCCTAATGCCGTTAAATGTCGTGATCCCGGCGCATAAGATCGGGGCAACATTTGCAGGGTCAAGATCGGCTGGTACTCGAGCAACAGCTTCGCTGCGTAAAATACAATATTGAGCATCTGATTAATATAGTCAGCAATTAATGTTCGTTGGAAGGGTGGTCCAGCCAGTCGTACAGCCCCCATTACGAGTTAGCCCATTGATCTCTCGATTAGCACATAGGTGAAATTCAGCTCGATGGCATTCACGACAAATCCCTAACTCTGTTAGCTGTAATCGAACTACGCGAAATAGGTACGAAATACCGTCATGGCCCCCATGCCAACCAGCACCAACTCGGTCCCCGACTGCGAATTTCTTCTCTCCGTCGCCAACAGCAGCAATATCGCCAACTATTTCATGTCCTGGAGTGTTCGGGCTAGGAGAATTAGATAAACTTTCATTTCAGGCAGTTAGACTATAGCACCCACAAAGCATTCCCCATATTTCCCTCCTGAACAAATGCGTCAGAATGGCAGATGCCGCATGCAAGCACCTTAATCAAAACCTCTCCCCGCCCCGGATGTCGAAGCGGGACATCCTTAATAGTGATGGCTGCGCCAGGAGTTTCAACTACGGCTGCCTTATATGAGGGTGGTAGTCCTGCCATTGTATATTGTTGCAGAGGTCAGGCAGCAATATAATATAAGGTTCAATATAATAATTGTATTATGTGCACTAAATCGACTGAATGGCCCAAGGTTACAAAGGTGCGTACTCCCTAATATATGCTTCAGCCCCCTCTAGGCAGCCCTAATTGGCAGCCCTTAGAGTTACTCAATGCAGAAAAGTCGTATCATACTAGGCACCCGCAGTGCCTAGTAGCCTGCCTTATATTAGTAACATATATCCTGTATAATATTATGACGGGACTCGAAAGACATGATCGGGTGTAACTGTTTTCACATATATAATACTAGCGACATTCGGCTCTAACTACAATGGCCGAAATATTTCGGACTTTATTCACGAAGCCCCAAAATAATTTCTAACTCTTTGCGACTAACAAATTGTTTGACTCTTACGGAAACGATGATGTTGTGCGGGTTTAGCAGTAAAGGCCGAAATATTTTCGGACTTTAGCACTGAAGCTGTGCTGGTCGAGATTACGAAAAAATCCCCTTAGTGGACACCTGGATGCGAAAGTGGGGTTGGCCTTCTGAATCTTGGATCGCCTTAATTGCAACGCATTACAGGCGGTTAATTTCTTTGCCGTTTGACGTTACTTAATCAGCAGCTGCTAACAGGTCACCTTGTTTTATACATTGATATAATACTGGGGTGAGAATTTTGTTTCGATATAAATATTATTCAAAATTGCTTCGCGGCCGTAGTTTTTCTTGCGCATTAACGATACCCTTTAATGGGACAAAAGAAATATATTTCAGCCCGCATTATCAATACTTCTGCTCGTTTCAAACTTTCCGCAGACCTCTGCCCAGCCTTACTGTTAGATGACCAAGTGCCGACTAATTAAAATTGGAACAAACCCCTGACCCAAAGTATGGTTAGCGTTAAAACCCTGGTGTTTGTGTTATGATTAATTAATCGGCTATTTACTAATACCCCACCCACTTTGTCGAATACCGTATAAACTGGCATATAAGCCCCCCCTATGTGGCCCGTGCGAGACAAATGCCCTCTCTTAGAGGGGGGCTTATAGCAAAGGGGGGCTTATAAGCCAGATTCCTGGACAATACTTAGTAATCACTTATCCACCAATCAAACGCGTCGATTCTAGCTATATATCTAACGCGTTGCCCACTTTTCAGGTGTTATAACCTACCCACATTTTCAATCAAATCCACCAATATGTCGAATCCATTCATGATTGCTGCTCAAACCTCAACGCCTAACCCTCCTTCTACCCTTAATCCAGCTATTCTAGCTCCTAGACCTAGCCCAAAGCTAAAGCCTCTAGCTGAACGTCAATCCCTTTATGCCCTCCAGCTTATACGCCATGATCCTATAATATCAGCTACTACAGACGGCCTATTAGCACAGTTTAAAGCCAACATTCCTGCCGAACTAGACTCTGACTCTGACAATAACCTTGATACACGCCGGCGCTCTTATACCCGAGAACAAAAGCTAGCGGCTGTAGGATATGCTACAACTAAGCGGGTGTGGCATGCAAAGGCAGGAGAAATGGTCCTTATATCACACAAACAGGCATGCAGGGACCTAGGCCTAGACCCAGTCCAGCTACGTAGGTGGAAGAAGGATATTGATAAAATACGCTCTCTACATAAAGGGTCTAGGAAAGGCAAGCTCTCTCACCCTGCTCAATTTCCAGTTCTAGAGGATCGATTACATGCCTTGATATTAGAGAAAAGGCGACTTGGCAGGAACGTTGGAGAGAAATGGATACGCCGGCATGCTAGATTAGAGTATGAGAGTCTCTGGCCAGAGAGGGTGACTATAGTCGAAAAGAGAAAGGTCTTTAGTGGCATGGCATTCTCAAATGGCTGGTTTACTGGCTTCTTAAGGAGGAAGCACCTTAGCCTGCGTGTATCAACTAAAAGAGCGCAGGTTATACCAGCTGACTATAAGGATAAAATCACTTCCTGGCTTCAGTTTAATCGGCGTGCTCAAGCTAGGTTTAATTTTGAGCTCTCAGAGATAGCTAATATGGACCAGACACCTATAGCCTTTGAGTTCTTAAATAGCAGGACCTACGATACTAAAGGTATTAGGACTGTATTTGTCAAACAGACTGGCTCAGGATGGGACCGGCGGCAGGCTACCCTTCAGATTCTAGTACATGCTGATGGTATTCAGAGGTGTAAGCCTTTATTAATATTTCATGGCAAGAATGAGGATCACAGACAAAAGCCAGTATCAGGGCCTTTAAGGCGTGAGTATAAGCTCTATGACTCAAGAGTTGAGGTATATATAAATACCTATATTTAAATACTATAGTAATTAGTCTACTAATAAGCTCTAGGTAATGTTCAATCCAAAAGCATGGTCAAACTCAGACCTTATGCTAGAGTGGATTAAGCATATATACACTCCTTCCTCAAAATACCCTCTATTCCCTCGATATTCGACTAAACGTCCACCTCGATTTCTGTCTCTTGATGTCTTTTCTGGTCAGAAAACAGAGGAGGTTATTTATAGCTTTAAAGCTCTTAAATATACAACATCATTTATACCTGGTGGAACTACTGGCTTCGTCCAGGTGTGTGATACAGTCATTAATAGGTCTTTAAAAGCTCGAATTGAGGAACTAGCTGATCAGTATATCGATCAGAATGAGAGGGAGTGGGTAGAGGGCAAATACTCAGTCAGTCAGCGACGTGTGCTCTTGACTAAGTGGGTAGGGCAAGCCTGGGAGGATATGCATGCCGAGGATGGTGATATGATACAGCAGGCCTTTGTGCAGGTTGGGCTAGGGCTACCGATTGATGGAAGCCGAGATCATGAAATAAAGATCAAGGACTTTCCTGACGTCCAGGTAGGCAATTGGAGGGACTGGCAGCCTAGGGAGGCTAGAGAGGGAGAGGATATTCAGAGTAATTTAACGCTAGAGGAGGTAGAGGCACTGGCTTCTAGTATGCTAGTTGATAACGATGATGATATAGTCGATTCTGGGGAGACTATTATAGTAGACGTAGAGTAATGGGAATAGCTTCATTTTTAATACTAGTATTCAGAGGGGGGCTTATATTACAAAAAATTGTCGGGACAGCGACCCTCTCTTAGAGGGGGGCTTATATGCCAGGGGGGCTTATAGCGAAGGGGGGGCTTATATGCCAGTTTATACGGTATTACTGAAACCCCACCTAACATTGGATATATTTACTGAAACCCCACTTTGGCCTATTCTAGTCATATTTTGTGTCATGCTAGCATGCCCCAGTACATCCTAATTGCCCTTCTGACTAGTTTAATCGTAAGTACCCCTTCATTACCACGCGACGCGTTGACTATTTACTTCATACATTTCAGGGACAATCACCACCACTACCAGCACCACAACCTTGATCCCACAACCTCGATCCCAATGCAGTCAATTCAAGACCAGTGGACCTCGTCCTCATCCGATGATGATATTACGTCTAAATTCTGGGACAATATAGCTGATGCAAAGAAGGCTATAAAGACCTGGATACTCGACCGCCATGAATCCTGGGCCCCTACTAAGCACAATGATACGAAACGTCTTCATTTAGCCCCCCGAGCTACAGGCTGTAACTTCTTTATTCGAGTTGCAAAGAGAAAGGATGGATTTTTCGGTCTTATCAACTACAAGCCTCATAGCTGCCCTCCTTCAATACATATTGGATTTAAGGAACGGAACGCTGCATGGTATATAGGAGGCCGAATCGAACGAGATGTGACGATTAATCGCCATATTAAGCCAAAAGAGATTCGTGAACGAGCTGGGTTATACCACCAACTACAGGGTATGCTATACATGTCAGCCTGGAGGGCAAGAGAGCGCCTACATGATATTATTTATGGCAATGAAGGCACAAGCTTTAATTTAATACCAGCATAGATAACACGTATTCAAGATACAGAAGAAGTAGGGGATATACCTGGATATTACCGGTTACAGACAACCCTGAATACTGGACGCTTTGAGGCTTTATTTGTTATGTTTGGGGTGGTTAGGGCAACACTTGGCTATATACAACCCTTTTATGCCCTTGATGGAACATATACTCGATCACAGTACAACCTGACGCTTCTTCTAGCAGTTGGAATTGATACTGAGGACCATGTTTACCCTTTGGCTTATGCACTAGTCCCAATTGAGAACGATCACTGGTGGAGCTGGTTCTGTGAGCACTTAGCTGCTGCATTTGGTGAAGTCTTACCTCCTAGGTATGTTATTATAAGTGATCGTGATAAGGGCCTTTTAAAAGCAGTTGAGTCAAAGCTTCCAGGTGCTTACCATGCAATGTGTTGCCAGCATATTGCAGAGAATATCCATAAGAGGTTTGGCAGGAACTATAAGGCTGCCTTTTGGCAAATTGCTCGAGCACCGAATAGTAATAGCTTTGATATAGCTATACAGGCTCTTCAAAGGGATGCTCCAGAGGTTGAGGCCTATTTACAGTCAATTGGCTACGAAAATTTTGCCTTTAGCTGCTTCCCACTCTCCCGATTTGGACACGATACTTCCAATATCGTGGAATCAGTTAATTCGATCTGGCGAGATATCCGTGAGCTTCCCCCTCTTCAGCTTCTCAATGGGATATATCAGTGGACTCTTACTACGATATATGAACGGCAGCGAGTGCCATTAAGTCAAGGGAATTCAACACTATCGAATGCAGCTTATGCTGCATATAAGTATCGAGAGACTAGTGCACGAGGCTTTAGTCTTGTTGCATCATCAGATACTGATTTTATGGTTACAACCTCTCGAGGGGCTGACTATATTGTCCGATTACCACCAATTGATCTTCTTCAGAATCGTCAAGTTACCTTATAACATATATCCTGCTTATGTCGTCAATATCAGGACTATATAGCCCCTTGTTCGCATGCAATTGCATGTATTATATATGTTCCGACCCACCCACGAACATATCCCATTCGCGAATAGGCTAACCCATTCGCGAATGGTTCAAACCACCCATGAATATACCTGTTCGCGAATGGGTTGAACCATTCGCGAATGGTTTGATCCACTTATACCACCCGTGAATAGAGTAGCGGTGTAGAACTAAAATACCTATCTTTAACTATTATAGCTATTCAACTCTTTATATTCGACCTTAAATATGGCAACCTCTAGCAGCGCTACAGTTGCGTCTATTAATCCCTTTCCGAATGAAGTACGCATTGCATTCCAAGTATATATCCAAGGCCCTAATTATATTAATCGCGAGTGTATTCCATACGAAAAATGGAATAGAATGCATCTACATCTTGATACACCTGATCTGAAGCCAGAGAACCTGATAGATTCTAGACTTAAACATTATGTATATATGGAATTCCAACTTGTTAATAATAAGCTGTTTCGAAGGCCTGATTCTAAGTTCCCAAACCCTCGATATGCTATACCAGAGAGCGAGGCTTTTAATACTATTGCAAATGAACATCTATAACATCTCTATACTGGCTATATAAAGACCTGGGCTGCAGTTCAACAAAAGTACTATAGAATTACTCGATAAGAGGTCGCCTTTGTTATAAAGCTTTGTAAGAACTGTACCCTGAATAGGCCAGCTGCTATAAAGGCTCTATTAGTTCTAATTATTAGTAGATATGCTTGGGAACGAGTTCAAATTGACCTGATTGATATACATCATGAACCTTCTGGCTAATTTAAGTGGATTCTGTATATTAAGGATCACTTTTCTAAATATACTCAACTATATCCGTTAAAAAGCAAGTATACAGAGCCAGTTGCAGCTTGCTTTGCTTAATTTATTGCAGCGTTCCTACCTCTAAAGATTATATAATCTAATAATAGAAAGGAGTTTAAAGGAGTATTACTTATTCTACTATACAAATATGGGATTCAAATTGTTAATGGTATACTAAGATCACTACAAACCCAAGGCTTAGTTAAGTAGGCTAATAGGGTAGTAGAGGCGAAACTTAGAGCCTAGAAAATAGATAATGGATCAACTAAGTAGGCTGATGGGATACTGGAGGTTACCTTAGCTATAAACACCTAAAAGCACTCTATAATTGGGTATGCTCCTGCTGAATTACTATTCCGAGAGTGTATGTTATATATCAACTGGTTTAATAGCTATATATGTAAAGATCTCACTATTAGAGTTATCTAGGAAGACCCTACTTAAGAGCCAATATATACCCTTAGCCCAAGTCTATCAAGCCCGGCTAGTATCCCAAGAATCGATATTAGGATCCGCTCTGGAACCAACTCTCAAATCACTATATATATTAGCCTAGAGGCTGGCTTAGAAATCAATCTTCGAATTACTCCACCAACTCAAAGCTCTCCAATTGATAAATGGTTTGATATTGATACCTACCAGCTAGAAGTTAAGGCAGGAGCTAAGTCAGAAGTTATATCAGGAATCGAATCTGGAGTCAAGTCAGAAATCGAGCCTATATCAGAGCCTGCTACTATTGTAGTTTAGTTCAGCGATCCAGTGATTCAAAAAGCCCAAAAAGCAACTCAGAATATAAGGGCAAAAATAGTACAGAAGTACTCTAAAAAGTACAATATCCAGCATTTCGATATTAGAGATATAGTATCTTTGAAAGTCCCTAGGGAGGATAGAACCTTAACTGATAATAGATGTCTGTTTAGGCAGATACTAGAGGAACCCTATTCTTATAGGTATAAGGTTTTAACTTATTCAGGAATTATTAAACACCTAATACCTACCAAGGAACTAGATGTTGTTGCTATAGCCCTTTGGTCAGATATTAATATTCCTAAGACTATAAAGGAAGTTATACTTGGACTGGCAGCCAGGGAAGCTTCTATAAGTGTATGAGTAGGAATTTTATGTCAGTATAAAGGACCTTGTAATACAAAAAGGTATAAGTGCTATAAGGAAAATAAGCAGTATAGTGTATACTGTTATAGGGATGATAATGAGTGTGGAAACCTCTCAGGTCTAGTTACTCGTACAGAAATAGCTCTAGTAGATAGGCCTAGAAGAAAGCGGGCTAGGGCTAACACAGCAGGGAATAGTGTCTAGATCAATTCAATATATCTCTATTCCTATACTGCTACTCTATTCGCGGGTGGTATAAGTGGATCAAACCATTCGCGAATGGTTCAACCCATTCGCGAACAGGTATATTCGTGGGTGGTTTGAACCATTCGCGAATGGGTTAGCCTATTCGCGAATGGGATATGTTCGTGGGTGGGTCGGAACATATATATTGGTGAGAATCCATATATGTATTTTGCTGATTATTATCAGTGGAGGCTTTTAAAGGCTACATACAAGGTCGCTATACAACCTATTTCTCTTCAAGGCCTTCAGCCACTTGAAGGAGAAGACGAAATCCTTCCCCCTATTAAGCATGCAAAACGCGGGCGACCAAAGGTTACAAGGATCAGGGCAAAATATAATGAAAACACACGTATATATCACTGCGCAATATGTAAGCAACCTGGGCATGATCGTAGGATCTGCCCTAATCAGCCTGTTGAGCATGGACGAGCGCAAAGAGCACAAGATCAGTTAATAATTGAGGGTAAGTAGCCTCCTGACTATAATATATTATGTTATATAACTAATTATTATATAGATAGTGAGGATGATACTTCTACTTCTGACCTTACTTCTGAATCCCAGCCTGAATCTGCTTCTGAATCTGCTTCTGAATTCGTATCTAATCAGTTTAACGATCCTGATGATGATATAAGTATATGGCTTGAACAACAGGAGGTTCAGGGAGGTCAGGATATAGAGGCACAGGGAGGTCAGACTATAGAGGTTGAGGTTCCGGGAGGGCAGCTTCATCGATATCCAGTAAGGCAACGTAAGCCTACTGCAAAGGCAGCTGGGTATTAGCTAGATCAAATAGTAGTATTTGATTGATTAGTAGCTAGTAAATAGTAGCACCTGATTTCGATTACTATAATAATAGGGTACTTATGATTAAACTAGTCAGAAGGGCAATTAGGATGTACTGGGGCATGCTAGCATGACACAAAATATGACTAGAATAGGCCAAAGTGGGGTTTCAGTAATATTCGACAAAGTGGGTGGGGTATTAGTAAATAGCCGTTAATTAATACGATCGCTTTCTAAATATTACACGCTTGCGAAACAATGGCCTTTCAGTCATTCGTGTTGCAGCCCAAGGCGGTGTTGATTGTGTCGTCATTTTCGTCATATCCTGTGCCCCTTTGATTGCTACGAAGGAAAGTATTGGTTTAGAAGACTTTTCAGGCTTCAAGATATACTTGCCTATATACAACAACACAATATGTACGGTTATCGGTGGTTAGATATCAGTATTAGCTATCCAGCCATTTTAATAATAGGTATACACTGGTTTAAGGCCCCTTTGTTCCAGGCCAGTAAGAATAACCATAACTTGTAATTAATGTCCTTTATCATGATCGGACCTGTAAACAGCGGTCAGGGAAAGAAGAAGCGGCAGGTGGGTAGTGCTAGTGGTGATATATACAGAGCCGGAAGAGATGGAAAAAGACTTGTCACAGCTGGTTCTTCGCTAGGAATGAAGAACAGCTTCAAACAGTATACTATAACCTTAAGATGTAATAGTGATTCAAAAACACTAAGCCATTTTATCGTATACGCTAATACATTCTTCCCATTCCTCGTTCCTATTAGACAGTACTGTCGCTGTTCGAATTATCCTTCTTGAAAAGCCCGCCGTGAAACTCTTTGGCAAGCCCACTAACTGCACCATTCCCGGAATCTGGTACGGCATGCTCGGTTTTATGCGCCTGCGTGTATACTATCTCCGGTCCTCTCCCTGCGGCCATATTCTGTAGCGAGCCACCCTGCTCATAACCCGTTGTGTCCAGTGGCATTGTATCGAAATGAATTGCAATCTCCGTCCCCGCCAGGTACAAGTACCAATACACCACTCCCGTAAATAGTCCGCCGCCAACGATGTTGCCGAGGAGGGAAGGGATCATTGACTTCCAGATGTAGTATCCTACCGTGAGAGGTTTGGGCGCGCCGAGAAAGATCGCGAGAGGGATGAAGTACATGTTGGCGATAACGTGATCTGTTCCAAGACCTACAAAGCACATTACAGGAAACCAGACAGATACGATCTTTGATATAACTTCGCGTGATGATACAGCTAGGAAGACTGCCATGCAGACAAGCCAGTTACCTGTATGCCATGTTAACAAGAGATGCAAGCAATGATAAACTGTCAAAAGGTAGACGTACAAAGGATACCCTTCAGAAATATCTGGTGCCACTGTGGGGTGACAGCCTTTGTCTCTGCAAAAGCAAGGGCCTCGGTACGATACGCACCAGTCTCGAAGGTGCCACCATCTAGGACTTGTCAGCATTCTTCCGTTAAGCCTAACCGGCCGTGGAAAATACATCCGGTGAGCACCGCCATGAAGAACAGTGCTCCTGCGAGATTTCCGAAGAAGCTAACAACCCATGTCTTGACGAGATCCAGAACACTACACCGGCGGTGCAGGAGCGCAACGACCGAGTACATGCAGTAACTGGTGAAAAGATCTGCGCCTGTAAGGACCACCATGATCAAACCAACTGGAAACACCATGGCTGATATTGTTCGGATCAGGCCGGGAGCATTTGTTTGGAACCAAGGGGAAGAATTCGTGGAGAGTGCAAGCGCACAACCAAAAGATATGAGGGTTCCGCCCATAAATGAGTTTACGAACATCTTGTCGACCCGCATCTTGGCTTTTTTGGCCCCAATGCGAGAGATGAGCTCAGTAGTTTGAGCTGGAGTGAACGCGTCCATGATGTTCTTGGCGTGCAAATTTAATGCCGGAAGAGAGTAGAATATTGGAGTAAATTTGCACCACCCAAGCGTTTAAGCAAAACTGCCAAGATTTAAAGAAGAGAAGTGGCCGAGGCGGAGGAGAAATACTTGGCCGTCTGACGTGAACACTCTTTCAGCTCAGCATTACATGGACGATAAAGCCCTCCGCCTTCATTGGATGCGGCATCTTACGGATTAATATTCGACGATGATAATCCCCGTCACAATCTGCGGAGAAACCTGAAAATGAGGAGTTGCGGGGTATCATTACGGGGCTGGAGATCCAATGTTAAGTCAATTGATTGAAGCATCGGAGATAGCTCGGATGGAGACAATAGTTAAAAAGGGCCTCGACGTAACAATACGACAGAGGTACCAGAAGAAGGCAGTGCAGGCAATGCAGGTAAATGGTTCATCGAGCGGAGTGGTCACGAAAAGGGCCAATTAGAAGTTTAATCACTTACGGGGGTTGCGTGGCCTAGGCGATATAAAATTGGCCGGTGTATCCCCGACTTTGTTGCTGTAATAGGAATGTTGGAAACATGCATGCTGCTCTCGTGAGACGGAAAATTCTCGGGGTTCGCAATCTATTCCCAGGGTGCTGAATGCCTTCTTATAAATGGAGACGCAGTCCTTTAACAGATCGCGAACTGACTGGAGTGGGCAAAGCCTTTTGCGTTATTCTTTACGAGTAAATCAACATTGGGGATTCGTCGGATTCAACTACAGAAGACAGTTGCACTGAGGCAGAGAATAGGGGATTAGTTATACTGACCTCTCTTGTCCCACTGCCACTACTCTCAGACCAATGCAAGCCTGAGATCACATGCTTCTTTGCCGGCTCCATGATCGACAGCGTCTCCAGTCCGTGCACCCTACGCGGTGCTAGCACACAAAATCAGTTACTGCTGGTGTCGATACTGGACCCAAAGCGGTCAGGCTGACATCATGCATTTCAGGAAGCATTGAGATGAGACTGCCATATGGCTATTAAGAATCTTAACGATCAATTGTCAGAGTGCAAAGCTCCTAACCACGAGAACTTGATCATATTCGTGTATGAATTTAAAATAGCACGCTGCAAGTAATTTCAGTGGATAAATGCTCGTAGTATTATAGCCAGACATGGAGCCTGGCATCGTACAGGTCATGTATTCAAATTGTGCGATAGCTCGAACTTACCATACGCTGCGATTGTGGTATAAGTGGTATCTAAAGAACGGTGATCGTATCTTTATCCATTGCCCTGACTAGCAAGGTTGGGTAAATACAATGGATCAAGTGCCCCCGGGCGGCGATCAACTGCTTAGATGCGCTAGAAAAGGCGTATCTCTGAATCTGTGGCAAGTCACGGGTTATTCGGCACATCCGGAAAGACACCGATTAAGGCAAAGTAAAAGTATCCCTGCAACGAACTCGGCTCTCGCGGTCCTAATGAGAGTCAAGATGATCAACCATCGAAAGTATGAACTAAATACAACTTATGGAGCTATCGGGGTGTAATTTGAATCGGACTTTGAGCTGTACAATTGGACATCGATATTACTTTCCAGTCTCCAAGACAGACGACCGAGATGCATCAAGGGAGGCCAAGACCGTGATTGAGCGACTCGGCAGTTTTGAGCTGCGCGCAGCAAGCAAACAAGAGGAATACAAGCCCGGGAAAATAGAGAAATGCACCCGTTGGTATTTTCAGTTAAGAGACCGGTAATTAATTGAATTATCTTACTGCTACTGCATGAGTATGCCTCCATACAAAATAAGAGACAAGGATCTTGACTGTGCCTTATTATCTACGCTCTAGACCCTGATCCATCGACTTTAAGCCAATAACACGATTGCTGATCCTCGTAACCCAGATCCTGCGATGAAATAGATAAATGAAGTGGCCTATAGCAATAAGTACGTACAATAAGTACGTACAGTACATAAGGTAAGATTCTATAAGCTTATCTTACTCAATCCCGAAGAAGGGTTCAGCCGTATATGAACTACTGAACATTGATAAGCAAGTCTTCGTTACAATTTGAGAATTTTGCATAGCGTGTACGTGATATACTACGCATGTTGCCGTATTTGGCGGAATATTTGAGCCGTATACTGTATCAAGATTTATTAGACTATTTATCTCTGAAATGTCTGTTGTCACCTTGGCCCACGACGATATCTTCACTGATCCCTCGCTCATTAATCTTGTTCACCACCAATATGAAAGGAATTTGCATATCAAGCGTCTTCGCAATTGCGGCCATGATGGTTCAAAGGACTGTAGCCGTCAACAATTCAAACAGAATGGGATGCCCGCTCATCTCATATCTCCGCAGCTTCAGCTGCTAAGGCTACCTCTAACCTGTTTTACTACCTTACACGTCAGTTCGCATTCTCTGGACCTGTTATTGCAGGATTCGACAGCATCATGGACATACCAATTTTGTCATCGAACACAATCTTGGGGGCTTATTTTCAGTTCAAAGATTTTAAGCATTGTCTAGCAAGTCAAAACGTGTACCAAGATACTGTTGCTTGCAAAGCCAGCTTCCTCTTCAAGTACGTGCAAAATTTCGTTCTCCTATAGTGAATAAGTATTCCAACACCCGCCTTACCAAATCTAGCCATAGACCCTCAATCTCTTATAAGTAGAGTCCCCGTATCAACTTTAAATAGTTATCCCCGTAGTTGAATTCGCTGTATGGAGCCTATAATAGCAATGTTCTTCAGCCTACCATTGCGCTGTCTGTCCGCTTAAACTCGAGCTCAGCGTCATTATCAAGCAGCAGCTTCACCACCGCTTCATACCTATTCGCTATAGCTTGCTATCGCGTTGTCCACCCGCTTCTCTACTAATTGAATGCGTTATTTATATCCGTGATTTTAGTACCTTTGCAAGAAAGTTGAGAGTATCCATGGTGGGCAAAACTACTCTCTTAAAGGGATCCGAGCCGATGTCAAATAGACTTTCCGATTAGTGGCATGGGACATAGTGTATAAAATCCAGCTATCCTAAGCCCCTCTATCAAAAGTATTATATATGTAAAGATTTAATGCCGCGAAGGAGTTATAGCGAGATTATTTATTAAGCTGTTACGGCTCTTTTCTGAAGTAGCAGGTTAACTACTGCCTCATACCCGCTCTCCACAGCTAATGATAGTGGTGTCCGGCCTCTGCTATCCTCAGACTCGAGCTCAGCGCCTTTCTCAAGAAGCAGCTTTACTACTGCCTCATGTCCGCTCTCCGCAGCCCACAATAGCGGCGTCCGACCAAATATAGAGTCTTTAGACTCGATCTCAGCGCCTTTCTCAAGAAGCAGCTTAACTACTGCCTCATACCCGCTCTCTGCAGCTAATGATAGTGGTGTCCGGCCTCCGCTATCCTCAGACTCGAGCTTAGCGCCATTCTTAAGAAGCAGCTTCACTACTGCCTCGTGTCCGCTCCCTGAAGCCCACGATAGCGGTGTCTGACCCCATTTAGAGTCTTTAGACTCAAGCTCAGCGCCTTTCTCGAGAAGTAGCTTTACTACTGCCTCATGTCCGCTCCCTGAAGCCCACGATAGCGGCGTCTGACCCCATTCAGAGTCTTTAGAATCAAGCTCAGCGCCTTTCTCGAGAAGAAGCCTCACTACTGCCTCATATCCTCTCTCTGC
>KN832883.1:565548-633551 GCA_000827325.1 Oidiodendron maius Zn | reverse complement strand
ACTGCCTTGTGTCCGCTCCCTGAAGCCCACGATAGCGGCGTCCGACCCAATTCAGAGTCTTTAGATTCAAGCTCAGTGCCTTTCTCGAGAAGCAGCTTCACTACTGCCTTGTGTCCGCTCCCTGAAGCCCACAATAGCGGCGTCCGACCTAATTTAGAGTCTTTAGGCTCAAGCTCAGCGCCTTTCTCGAGAAGGAGCCTCACTATTGCCTCGTGTCCGCTCTCTGCAGCCCACAATAGCGGCGTCCGACCTAATTCAGAGTCTTTAGACTCGAGCTCAGCGCCTTTCTCGAGAAGTAGCTTCACTACTGCCTCATGTCCGCTCTCTGCAGCTAACAATAGCGGCATCCGACCCAATTTAGAGCCTTTAGACTCGAGCTCAGCGCCTTTCTCGAGAAGGAGATTCACTACTGCCTCATGTCCGCTCTCCGCAGCCCACAATAGCGGCGTCCGGCCATCTCTGCATGTCGCATTTATGTTCACTGCATTGCCTTTGAATAATTTAAGCACTAGACCGTGGGCGATTGTCTCTGGCTCTAAAATGCACATGATATGCTGCAGCCAATATAACTTTGCATAGGAGTAGAAGTGGAATTCATCTACTGCACGAGGACTGAAAAGATTACTTGTTTCTGCAAGAGTCTTGCCGATATTGAAGTCAGTCTGCTTCCTTGACTTCAAAAGCTTCAATGCTATACTTCGAACACTGCTTGATGAGTTTATCGTTGAATGAATAATTTGTGATGGCATTGATGCGGTAGTTACTTGCGGAACCACCATGGTGGACAGGCGGGTTTCGAAAATGCCATAATTGAGGTATGTAACAATAATATCTGCCATCGCTTTATTTGCGCTGTTGATTGTGATGGCTGTGTTGGCAGAGTCCTTGAAACTACTAAGGACGAATTGCTTGACGCTGTGATGCACGAGCCGTATGGTCTTCTCCTCTTCATCGACAGTAACGAGGCTTCCGCAGCAAGGTAATATCGAATATATATCATTGAGAAGTTTTGAAGGGGTCCAGTTAGTATCGCCGGGGACTACACTCAAGGCCTCCTGAAGTTCTTCCGTTGTTAAAGGGCGGCGTGCGATAGTTATAAGCTCTAGAATTCGTCTCTGGTAAAGCTTTCCAAACTCTTCTGATTTCCTGAGAATGCGAAAAAAAACTTCTGGGAGGTCCTTGGGGAGATTCACTAGAGCCTGGCGAATGGCTTCATCCGTTTTCATATCGCATAAAGATTCTATTTGTAGAGCTACCCAGAGAAACATTCCCTTGGACCCTTTGAGGAGAGCGTCATGTATTTCTAGGATAAGCGCAGGGTGTCCTATCACTAGCTTTTTAGACTCGATACAGCTCTCTAACTTTGTTGAGATGAATGCCTCAATATCAGGATTGTCCTCGGGAATCGATATGATCCGAACAGCAGTAAACCGCTGCGGACTTAAATTTAAAATGTTATCTGGGTCGAGTCTGATTGATACACATAGGAGCAGTGAGAATGCGTGCTGGAGGCTCCGGAGCTGTGAAATCAATATTTCTCTTTCCGCAGAGTCACATTCATCTAGTCCATCAAGGACAAAGTATGCTTTAGACTTAGGTGGAAGTGCAAGTTTCAGTAAATGAGATATTTTTTCGAAATCAAGAGCAAGAGTAGTTGTCTCATTGATAAACCCCGTCGCTATGGTAAGGTCGGCTATCGGGCGCAGTAATTGTCGAGCCAGAGAACCGATAATTGTCCGCGCTTTTAAACTCTCTGGAATGTCGTGCCGGCAAAAGAAGTAAGCTACAGTAACATTCTTGCTTCGACCATCAAGATATAGATCGTCAACTAAATTGGCAAGCAAAACGGATTTTCCGGACCCTAGTTTGCCCATGAATATAAGTGTACTAGAAGTTCCTTGGCCTTTCCATTCCTGGTATTCAGCGAATCCATTAAGTAGAGTCGTGCTTCCGATCCGTCGTGTCTGCTTCCACGTTATCTCATAATCATATTTTGAGCAAGCATCAAGGATCCGAAAAGTTGTCTTTAGCTTTTGGCGGAGCGATAAGGATTCGGAGAACTTGCTGGAAAACATTCTAAATTTAGAGTTCTCCTTGGCCTCCTCCTCAATCGTTTTCGCCATCACTAGGCTCACTTCCTCTTTGATCGCATTCGCCCAAAGATCTAGTTGCGATTGGTACATCTTGGTGTCCGAATCACCCAGACTCGATGTATATTGCCCGAGGGCGGACTTTAATGTAAACTTTAACAGATGATGACAAAGATGAACCACTACAATGAAATATTCAGACAGGTATGACTGTAAGCTCTCTGATCGGGGATATAGCAAGGCCATCATTTGGTAACGGGGAGCTGAGCGACCAGCGGCCATGAGGAGACTTGACAACTTCTCGAGGTAAGAAGAGAAGTTTACCATTGACTACGAAGTATCAGCAGGCGTTGCAGCCAAGGAGGTCAATGGGGACTGACAAGCAATGACATCCGTACTATCGTCCAGACACCACAAGCAATGAGGTTCTGGGAGCCGCCTATTATTATATCACCAAGTGCAGCGAATTGCTGAACGGCTTGCAGGAAATTGGTCAGTCGAGGCCCAAAACACCGCCCGCGACCGATATTTCCTAAATTTTGACGGTCTATCTCAGCTGTAAGTCGCATGACGTCGCGGGGATCTGGAGGGGAATCTAGCGATTGAGATCTGTAGGTACGGAAAGCAGCCTTCTGCTCGCTCGAGAGGTCTGCTTCGAACTGCGAAACAGCTTGCGCCAGGCGAATTTCAGGCTTCAGCCGCGAAATATTTGACACTACAGCAGACATAGTGCTGGTGTCGCTACGGTAAAGGGGCATGTACGGATAATGGTGCGCGTGAGGCTTAGGGAAAAAAGCAGAGTTGGTGTTGACATTGCATAGCCACAAATGAGGCTTAGATCTTACCGATGAATATTCGAAGATGATAACCCCCACCACAATCTGCGGAGAACCCGGAAAATGAGGAGTTGCGGGGTATCGTTACGGGGCTGGAGATCCAATCTTAAGTCAATTGATTGAAGCATTTGGAGATAGCTCGGATGGAGACAATAGTTAAAGAGGGTCTCGAAGTAACAATACGATAGAGGTACCAAAGAAGGCAGTGCAGGCAATGCAGGTAAGTAAATGGTTATTCGAGCGGAGTAGTCACGAAAAGGGCCAGTCAGAAGTTTAATCATTTCCTAGAGCGACAACCCCGAAAGCTCACATGCTCCTGCATTGCTGATGCTCTCCAGCGCCCTGCATTAGTGGAGAATGAGCAGGGCATCGTACCTGAGGATAGCAGCTGCCCGATCTCCAGGACGAACATTGGGATGGCATAATCCAATATACCCATCTACTATAGTGAAGAACGCTCGCCTAGGCAATCAGGACTGAAAAGGTGTCAAAAGTAGCGTGTATAGGAGGTGCTTTTATCTATATTGCCCAGAACACATCCTACTATCCGATATTTTTGACAAGGTTACACTTGGTTGGATTTGTTGTATGATATACCCTTTGACTTCATTTGATACCTTTACTGATCTGGCCGACCTCACGAGGCATACCCTGTATTCGGATCCTCGCGATCGACTATATGCAATCCTTCAACTGTAGGATAACCGGTTATCTGGCCTAATAATAAAACCAGACTGTCTTAGGAATATCGAAGGCGAGTACAAAGAAGCTGTACATCATTTAACTGGGATATGGAGCCCAGATTCTGAAATTACGCTGCTTCAACTGACCTGCTCTGCACTGCTTCAATTACTCTGCTTCAACTGACATACTCTGGCTCCCCTAGCTCTTCTGGATCCTCTGATTCCTCTAGTTCCTCTGATTTTTCCGCTTTTCCTCCTGCCTCTACCCTCGTTTACCTCTATTCATTGTTCTATAGCATAATGCTAATCTAATTTGGGTTAGTTTATCGATATGTCTCTAGAAACCAACAGTTACCGTTAGGTGTGCAGTTGCGATGGGTAGAAGTTCCTCCCTCGATGATTTTCTAACAAGTTTGCCATCCTACTCACTACGTTGTGGATATACTGATCATCCGTATGGACCCGAATATCCCAATATCCTTCACATAATAGTAATAGCGAGATAGATGGAAATTCAAGCCAAGGCTGGATCGATATTTGCTGAAGGAGAAGGAAAGCCCTTTTGTTACAATATAAGGCAGCAGAGGGCAGCCTAGTATAAGAGGGCTTTACTACCTGGGGTGTGGCTCTAAGGTTGTTGATCGACAGCGCTGGTCAGAGCTGCTTATAGGGGCTTTAGGTTTATATATTAGGGAGTACGCACCTCCATAACCCTTAGTTATTTAGTTGATTTAATGCTCTTAATACATTATATATTGCTACCTGACCTATACAATAGTTTTACTCAGACTACGAGACTACATTATGTGATACAGAGATATGGTCTCAAAGATGTAATTCAGGGACGGAGACAACTAAAGATTCAAGATGGATCTTGTTAAGAGCTATGTTCATTGGAGTTGCCCGCCCGAGGGCTGCGATCTCCGTTTATCGAAATATGTACAGTGAGGTCGAAAAAATATGTACAGCACACCCAAAAATTCCATCTTACAAAGTAGTTCCACATCTGCGTAGATTTTCCAGTAGATTCTCCTTGCTGGGGAATATGCGAAAGCTAGACTGGCTTTGTGGACGTAAGATGCTGACATCTTAAGCCGTGCACGAGCTGGCGGCGAGGGTCCAGCCGGTCAAGCGGTTCGCAACGTCTGAAGCATAGCAGGGAGTGCTGCTAAAGCCGTCGTCGAGATTTGAGTAGTCGACAGAGCCACTGTTGTAAAGACGAGCTGCAGAATAGAAGGCACGGCTGCTGGTATCACTCAGAGCGCTCTCGGCCTGGGCAAGTAGCTGCTGCAAACCAGCGCCAGAAGAGGTGCCAGCAGTGCCGTCGGTAATCATCTGGGTAATCTCAGATGCCGGGCAAGGGTCGGTGTTGACGCAAGTTCCAGACCCGTCATGAGACTGCATTAAACCAGGATTTGTCACGCCATTTCCAGTGGTAATAACACGCACGCATCCCTTGCTCTCCTGCATCATAATGGCCAAAATAAAGCGGCTATCGACACCTGTAGAGCCAGCAAGCTGTTGAATAGCGCTCTCGATATCGTTGATTTCATCGGCAGAGTCGTTGGCACCCCATCCATTCCATCCGCAGGACTGCTGCATGAGTGGCACATTGGCATTCCAAAGATCATCCCAGGAGCCCCAGGCAGCTTCTGAGGGCCACCCGTTACCGGTCGAGCCATCGCCTGTGTAATAGACATAAGTGTCCCCAAATCGAGCGGTAATTCTGGCAGGGGCGGCGGCTACAACGGCCGCCAAGGAGAAGGTCGCAAGTACAAGTTTGTTATACATGGCGAGAAATATATATATGTAAGGGCAACAAGTTTGAAGGAATGTATATTTTGAAGTTGGTTCTGCGTTGGAAGGAAGGATGATGTCGACCTGTTCAGATAAAAGGTAAATCAAAGAGCGGATAAGTGCCTTTTATGTACCTTTGCAGCAAGCAATCTAGCTACTCAAGATATCTAGTGGCACTCGAATGGATGAAGAAAAGCCGGGGAAACTTTCTTGGCAAGCAATGGCACAAAGCCATGTTTCATGTTACTGTCCCGTCGTAGTAACCACCCATCGGATGAATCTGTGCCTGTTGAATTCTTCCTGGTTAACCATTGCCTCGACTCCTGAATGGGACTCACATGCATGCAATTGATGTGGAATCCATGTTGGATATACGTAAGTTTCTCCTGTGCGGAGCGGATAGCTAATCGTCTATACCAAGTTGCCGCGGAGAGGCCGATAGGTTAACGTTGCATTCTTTCCCCCCTTACAAACAGCCAAAAAGCCCCTTAGACAGCCACAAGATAAGGTTTTGACGCCTCACAGGGATTGGGGTGCGCCTCATGATGCGTAGGCTGTGGCAGCCACACGGCATGGAGGCCAAGGCTCATCGACGATGAACAGACAGAGAACAGAGCTGGTATTTTCCAAGGACAAATTAATTGACAGAAGGCTATTTCAAGGCATTGAAGTTCGAGTCGTTTTGCTAAGTCTAGACTTGATTAGTTCAAATCAACAGGGCCTGGCCAAAGCTTTCGGACGAATATGCCAGATTCGGCAACGCAAAGGTGTCCAGGTATAGGTTCGGACGGGAGGTCCAACCCCTTGTAAAGACCGTTTCATAGAATGCCATTCGTAGACAACCTTAAAAGGGACTAACTCTTAAAGGATACTGCCATCCGCCCCATTTTGGCAGAAGTAGCTCCGGATCACGTGTCATGCCGGAGATTCTACAACTTATCGTTCGGCCCCTTTTACTCCGGCAAATCAAAGCACACTTATATTGATTGCCTACACGATCAGAGATGGCGTCGCTGCAGTAGCTAATATCCGTACATTTGACTATATCGTGGCGCATAATGCTAGCACTTCAGTAGAACGCCCTTTGACGAATACGTGAGATGCTAGACTGGTAATGCAGAACATAGACACTTGCATTATCGGAAACAGGCTGTGAACCATTTTGTCGCCGCCCTAGATTTCCCCTCATGCACTGCCGCCAGTGTGCCGCTTCGGACAGGAGGTGGCGCGATGAGGATGAGATCTAATCTGCTTGCAGCCAATAGGTAGCAAATTGCGGCGTGATCTTTCTACGTGGACCGGTGTGGGGAATGTAACGTGATATTCGGGTACCCCTAAACCCCCCTACCCAATAAAAATTGGCCACTCATCATCTACGGATTAAGAAAAGCATTTTATCGTGAGGGAAGTCAAGAGGGGGTGTTCATCCTATAATATGCTATCCCATACCCCCAATAGGAGGGTAGATGTATCCGTGGCCTGTCACTCCGCTCTCTATGCTGCTACAAGCTCAAACTGATGCTGGATGGGGTATTCTCGTGCACGTCCCAAAACGTTTCCAACACATCCCCCTTAATTTACTTTCGGCTAGTTTAACCTTAAAAATCCTAAATCAAGCTTGATATAGACATCAGTTCCGGAGGGTAAGCACACTAATTAATCGTACCCGCCACAACGCGTGGGCTGTAATTCTCCTGATCTGGCTTTAGCTAACTCAGACCTAGCTCCTTAATAAAGATATCTGCTGCATTTTTCACCTACAGCTAATGCAGTGTTGTTAGTATTCGCAGCAACGTTGCGCGGCAGAATACTCAAGTCCGCGATCTTAAGCCTCAACACCGCGAACACTCAGCTTTGCGTCCACGACACCCATCTTCTCAGGAGGAGCCATTGTGCATGTACCGACTGAGTGCCATGTAGCATTGACATTCTCCCGGAGCCACATCTCGAGGATGGTATCATCCTGGGCTGGGTATTTGATGTCCTGGACGCCTCTGAGTGGGCTGCCTATCTCGATGCACGCAGCATTGGATCCAGCTAGAAAAGGCGGGTGACCAGCGGGAACTTCTCCTCGGTATATCTCCATGCGGCGCACGATCTCGCGCTGTTTCTTGTAGGTCCATATGTTCTTCTTTATGTCAATGTCGCGAGCGTCAGAGAAGAAGCCAATTTTGAAGTCCAGCTTATCATCAAGCTCTAGACCCGTGATATGCAAGTGCCCGCGTGAGTAAGGATACGCTGTAAATGCCGACAAACCAAAATATTGCCCGACCGGAAGACTAGATGGATTGCCGGGGAATCTGTCGACGGTTAGAAATGCCAATGATAATCAGTGCCACATCATTGAAGGTTGCGATCATACCCGCTGAGTAGTGCCATCAGTAGCAACAGCCGGTTAGGATTATTTGGAAGTCCTGGTTCCATGCTTGCTGAAAGTCAGGTCCAAGGGCAGCTACATCGGCATCATCCGGCCAAAGTTTGCAGGTAATGCCCATAGCATTCCAACCCAGAATTTTGTCACCGCTCTTAATCGGCTCTTCAGGATTACTGCGGCCACTGGTGATCGCATCAAGTGTTTCTTCTGGAGTCAGACAAGATTTGTACAGATATACCAGCAGATTATGGTCTTGATATTCGTAGCCAGCCCGGGAATATCAGCAATGAGAGGAACACTGGCGCGCCCAAGAATCTCGGGGTTACCAATGCCGGATCTCTTCAGCACAGGAAGGGTCCCGAGAGCCTCGCAAGAGACGATTACCAATTTTCTTGCTCTGACCCTCCGAAGTGGATGTGAGCTCGAGACCCTCGTCCGATACCTCGGGTTAGGCCTGTATTCAACCCCAACTGCTCTCTTGCTCTCGAATAAAATACGCACAACTTGGGTTTCTATAAGCACGTGTAGGTTTGGATGCTTGTTGTCTTGAAGCCGGGGGTGCAGGTATCTGAATGCCGCATCTTGGCGCTTGCCGTGGGGTGATATGTAGCGCATCGCCCGTTGACCCCATTATTTGCATCCAGGTTCCGCAAACCCTCGATTTCAGGCCATCCAACCTTTGCAGCGGCTGTGATGAAGTCATCTTCTAGTCTAGAGGTATGATATGTACCGCGCGATATATGGATTGGCCCGTCATGGCCATGTTTCTCTTTCTCGCCAGACCCGTGATATGTTTCGAGCTATGGACATGGTTATCTAATTTGTGCCGTAGTTTACAACCATTAATAGGAGTCCAATATACCTTCTTCAAGTATGGTAGCATATCATCAGCTGACCATCCAGGCACTTCCCAGCTGTCGAAATCAGATTGCTGCGCCGAGAATACCCCCAGACGGAACCATGTTGCTCAAAATAACAGGACTAAACTCCAACTCCATTGCCTCCTTTCTACCTGTTCCTTCTATCTAACATAGTAATAACATTACAGTGACTCAATCTCGGCTCGTTATACTCTATAGTAGAGATAAAGGCTGGACGTGAACTTCGGCATATTCGTCACGAGTTGGTTTGAAACTAGAATAGATTATGGCAAATCCGCAGCTTCTGCAGAATGCAATTGATGTCCATGGTATTTCACACCAATCCGTATGGCGACAACCAGGGCTGAGAACGAGCTCCATGGTGTTGATAGCGGTTTAGGCTTCGAGAGAAGTTGAGAACATGGCTGAGGACATATTCGAATCACGTGTGGCTCACTTTCCCTGTTAAGATCTCGCATCATGTGCTAAACCTTACTAATATTTGCTTTTTTGGATCTTGACTGAATCCTAGCGCTTCTTTTGCAGCGCAACGATGTAACAAAATGACTCTCAAATGTGTTAAGTTCCCTACTTCGATCAATGTAATCGCGCAGAGCTCTTTTTAGAATAAATATATAAAATGAAAGCTTTATTGGCATGTACTCGGAGTAATATACTGCTGTTGTAAGCAAGATACCAAATTTTGAGTCAATAGTAGAGTCACTCTAACATTTAAGGCTGCCAAGATGCCCATGGAATGATGTCGGTACCTTTCTCCTTGAGCTCCTGCCCTACTTCCGTCTCAATTTCCTCCGCCTTCTTACCGTCGACATCGTAGGTGGAGTGGGCGCCTTGCAGCAGCGTGACTTTGAAACCAGCTGCTAGAGCACCGTTGCAAGTAGACCGGACACAGTATTCACTCTGAATCCCAAATGCCACAATGTTCTCCACCCCTCGGGCTTTGAGCTGGGAAGCTAGCTGGGGATTCGATTCAAATGTATCGCCTTTGATAATCCGTCAGAGTAAGGAAATGAAACACACTAGTGAAAAAGCCAGGCAACTCACTAACGTCCTTTGACACAAGTATTTCCGTGTCATCACCTTCTCGGGGTGCGAATACAAGCTCCCACGACTTGCTCCCTCTTATCATTGTCCCCTCCTCGGGCTTCTCCTCGTGCTGCACAATGACAATTTCAAGGTCCGAGTGTTGCCCATTTGCACGGGCTTTATCAATCGCTTCTCGTGCTTTGGTTAGAATTGCATCTCCAGCTTCCCGAATTCGCTTGGCATGTGGAATCTCAGTCTTCGGATCTTGGGCCAATTCACCCTGGATGTCAATCACAAAGAGCGCAGTGCGCGTCATCGCGAGAAGTGGGGTTATGTATGATACAGATCCTTCAACAGCTTTCACTCTGCAAGGCCGAACGTTTGAATGGACCGGACTTCGCTGTCGTGGTCTGGGGTAGCAGCCGACAGAAGACAGTGATTGTCAAGCAATGGTGTGAAGATATGAGGATATTAGAATGCCGCAAGATCACATCATGCTAAGATTCAAGGAGGATACAGGAAGGAGCGAAATAAAATCGGAAGGGTGCAAATGGGCAGTCAAATAAATCCGTAATACGGAAGCACTAGTCTCCGGTGGGTTAATTTACCTGATTTGGTTAGTTGCCCCCCCAAGATACCTCCCGTCCAATCATCTTCATGTCAGTCGTTTTATACCCTTATGCCTAATAACAATCAAGACACAGTGTTCTCCTTAGCTAAAACCTCTGCACCTCTTTCTGACATTTGAGAGGAGAGGAAGAATGTCGATCCCGGAACCGATTATCAATTTTTAGGGTAAGAGCCGAAATACCTCAATTAGTCTCCCAAATGATAAAATGACATTCAATTCTCGACGATTCTCCTCGATGAATCCAGACAAAAACAGATTATTATGTTTGTAATGGCTGCATAATTTGAGCGATAATATCACATTGAAAACACCGAACGCAGCTCGAACCTTGTTGCAAACGAGCAAAGAACGAAGGAGATGACGTTTAAATTATGCTATACGTCGTTAAAGTAAGGATAAAGCATTGGGAAGAGAGACAGATCATATTGGAGTTTCCTGGCTGTAGGTTGGGGAGAGGAATTTTGTTTAGGGATTAGCATGCGCACTGGCAGAGCACAGCATCTTTGGACCTTGGAAGACTCAAATAAAAGGCGAGAAGACAACATGAGTTGAGGTTACCAGACCCAGACTCTAAATAAATTATCTAGGGCTTGAGAATACCATTATTATGCCGTGGAGACATGTTGTCTATTATGGAATGAATGACTGTATAGTAGCGAGTGCTTTGCAAGTTCTTCACGAGGATTTTACTACTAAGCCCATAGATCAGGAGAGCATTCCATGTACGTTGGAGTCATAAGCATCATTAACATCATGGCAGGAAACCAGCATCTCGTCAGACAGCATGTGCAACTCTCATTAAGCAAGTCTCCAAGGGATAAAGAAGTAATGGGGACGTAGATAAGTGTGTGATTGATTCCCACAAGCAGGTATGGAATATTTATTATCAAGGTTTCAGGAAAATTTAACAAACATATATTAGAAGGGAGTATTCTCAGGTGGGCTAGATAATAGCAGTAGAAGCAGCGAACGATTGAAGGCTTCTATAGACAAACATGAACTTTCGGATCATTCCATAATCCCTGACTAAAAAATCTTTTCAGGACGATGGAGCAGACATACGAGTTGTTATCTGTGACCCAGGTCATGCCGTTGCCGAGAGTCCATCTGCTCCAAATATGCTCCGTTGTATTAATAAATTCGAATGATATGTTGCGGCCGGAGGATATAAGGACTATCGACGCTTCACTACTCGAAGGTATTAGCTATGAAAAGTAGCAGACAGGTCTGACCATACTCTTTGAGCATCATCACAATAACTCAGGTAGAGAGTAGCCTCCCAAAAGGCCTTCGAGCACACCAGGGGTTCCTTCAGGAACAACACTCATGTCCAGGCCTCGAGAAGCCCTGCTGCTATTAGATGACCAAGATCCGGTAGAGCTCCAGCTACCACCCTTCTTCCAGACATAACTTCCATCGGGATTTGAGCAACGAGTATGACCTGGAAGGCTTGGATATTTGCGCGGGTTGCCATGTTTCGCCAGCTCGCGATAATACACAGAAGGGTGGATTACCTCGTTTGTCTTCTTGCCTTTACGGCCATACCATCCTGGAACACGTTTCTTCAGACCACCTCCGCTCCAGAATACGGTCCACGTATTTCTCGGCCAGGCATGGATCCACTCTTGAGCATTTTCAATACTAAGATTCGTTCGGCCTCCACTGTACTTTCTGAAGTGTTTCTCCAACTGTGACTCATCGAATCTGACGTTGACAGAGCTAAGGTGTTCGATCATCCGCCGAAGCACAATGTTGCCTAATCCTGTGCCATCTGGGAAAACTCTACCCATATCCGAATGACTGCCTGCAAACCATTCCTGGATGATATTTTGGGGTGCTTCTATGTCAATATGCATCAATGTAGGCTCAAATATTGCCCGATACTCATCGAGAGCGAGATACTGGCGGAAAACGTGAACATCTGCATTGGAGTCAGTGCTTCTGATGCGTCATGGAGGCCCTATGATGACTCTGCGGAGAGACTTACTGTCCGACAAGTCAGTGCTGCGGAATTGCAGGTGTCTGATGAATCTAGGTATGCACTTCAAGGGGGTTAAAATTCCAGTGTTTGGTACGCCGAGAGACCCGACAGTATCCAAACAACCCAAAAATTGGATGGGGGCCTCCAAAGCTGACACACTCTGTCAGCTGGAATATCAAGAGTATGGTATAACCTTCGCGGTCCTTACAATGGCATTGCTCTTTGCATTTACGACGCTCTTCCAATTCGTAGAGTTTGTTTGTCCAGAACAATTCAAAGCACTCCTTCAAAATCTCTTCCGTCCAGGGTTGAGGAATGCCAACACAATTGAGCAAGTTGGCCAGGGTATTGGCCATAAATGCACCTGATCGAGATCAGTCCACGTCATGAGCGGTGAGTGGTGTACCTACCCCTACTATAGCCGATGACAACTATCTCATCACCTTCATGGTACTCCTGAACCAGGTCACCTGCCAAGTTGATCAGATTTGCAGGGATTTTAGACGGCGCACGTAAGCCTACAGAATATTTTGAAGAGCCGTCTTCGAATACCCCATCCAGTCAATCCTGGAAAAGAAAAAATTGGTCAGGCCGACTGCAGCATGAATAAAACGCAGCTAAGGAAATGATTATGCCAGGAGAATTTCGGGCGTTCACAGGAAGAACGTGGGCCGAGAAGTCTTGACTGTGCCTGGTGCCCGAAACACACGTCGCCCTGGCGGAAAGGGTCGGGCACGCACCAGCCACACCTTGGAGGGCATGTCAAGAGAGGGCATACCTCCAACAAATCTGTCCGAATAACTACTATACGTCCCGATGCCTGCGTAATATCTGACAACTTGGAAATTGCTTGTTTCCATAAGTTCACTCAATATCCCTACCATGGTATTCTTGTTAGGCTTGTGGTCGCACCAAGTTCCTTCACCCATCTTTTAGCGAAAGGTCTCCCAATGACAAGGAGAATGTTGTTTACCATCAATTAAGATCACCCAGCGATGGTTTCTGGCAGAATCAGAAACATCATTAGTAGGAAACTTAGTAAGATTGAGACTAGGCAGAACTGAAGACATATTAAATATATATGGCGAAGCTAGGTTGTAACTGCTGGGGGGGGGGTCGCGAAGTGCGAAGATGATTCAAACGTGCGAGAGAGGGGAGGACGGAAAGTGCGAGAAGTGCGAAGTGCGAAATACCCTCACCAAATTCTGATGCACATCGCAAAGATACAGCGAAGTGCGAAGCGCAAATCGATGCCCTGGCTCATTTTCCTTGCATATGTGCCAATGAGAGGAGGACACGCACTTCTCGCAGTCACTGAAGCCGGGCGTTGCGAGATCCACCCTGCAACGGCTATTTGAGGGAATTTCTCGCACTTGCAAGGAGGTCATAAGACACCATTCTCACATATGGCATCCGTTGGCTCTCGCACCATCTTGAATAGCGCCGCATGATGGTATGCGCGAAGTGCGAAGCAGATCCCGAATTGCGCCGTGTCGCGCCTTGATTAGGCACCGGCGATGGTTCGTGCTGCCACCAGCCTCTCGTCCGGGCCTTGGGTATGAGTGACTGTGGCTGATCACTTCATTGGGCAGCCCTACAATTGTGAGGATGGATTGTGAGGATGACTGGAGGGAGCGCCCAACTGGCGGACCGGGAAAGTCACGTGATCATAAATCCGCCCTCACGCGGATGAGCTCGATATATTTGATTGCAAGTCCAGGCGGTAACTGTATAACCGTACTATCTAATATCATTTATTGCGAACTTATAATTGGAACTCATATGATCTCCATCTGCCATAAGTCGTCCGCTATCGGCGGCGATGATTGCGGCTCGAACTCATTTCCCCTTTCAAGACAACACATCTGAGGGGCCACTCGTAAATCTGGCTAGGCAGCCAAGAGATCGATTTCGAGTTACCCTTCCTATCTCTACATGTGAAGTATAAGCCGGCTGATATTGTTTTCTCTATTGCCTCTGAAGGGTGTGGTGAAGAATTTGTCTTGTGGCAGTGCATCTCGCGCGAGACGCGGTATTTTCGAGGCACACGGGCAGCCCCACTTCCATGCCATGCAAGGAATCATGATTCCAATGTCCCGTAGTTGAAAATTAAAAGAGCCTTTCTTTGCGATAGATATCTTCGCCTGTTTTGCCTTTGCTAAGGTGAGGCTGAATGAGTCTACAAAGCACTACCTCCACCGGTGCCCGCTGGTGTCGTCGTTGTGCAAATTAATAATACGGAGTAACGTACTCTTAATTTAGTCAGTTTCGGTTTCTGCGCGGGTGGGGCTGAAAACGCATCACCATCGCACTTCGTCATAACCGTCATCCTTCGCTTTACCATCACCTACCACTGCAGAGCCGCCTGGTGCAAGGCTGGGAGACACTGTGTGTCCCTTATAGCGTAAATCTGAGCCATATGAAGTATCATCATGGAGTCGTTCGCACTAGAAACTGGAGAGCATGTCCTAACAGGCAGGCCAATAGAGGTATCTCCTGAGCCTCAACGTTGCGACACATGCAAGAAAGACCATGCTGGGGTACGCGTTAGCCCTGAGCCATGTACCACATCCGTTTAATTGCTGACATCCATCGAATAGTGTACCCGTCTCAAGAATAAGGCGCGCTGCGACCGGTGCGATGAAAATAATTACCCATGCTCGCTGAATGTTGAAGAGGACATCACGGACAGCAAGCGCCGGAAACTGAGCAGGATGAAATGTGCGCCTTGCCGCCAGAGTAAGATAAAGGTAAGCCGGACTGCAGCCGTCTAAATATGTCATCAATATTTAATCATCATAATTCACTACAGTGTCTACCCGAGAATCGTATTTGGGACGGAACCCTTGGGTCTCGATGTGACGCCTGCAAGAAAGCAAATCGACCTTGCTCAGAACCTCAGAGCGCAAATCAAAACCGAGAATCCTCTGCCCATCTATGGCAACAAGCTGAGGCTCTTACAGATTTCGAACAGATAGCTTCAGGTGCAAGTAGCAGGATGAATTCTTATGGGCAATCGAGGTCTTCAACGGAGGGAGAGATCCTCATGAACTCTCCAAGTGCTCGACAACAACATGTACTCGCCACCGGTGTAAATAATACCCAAAGTTTGCCTGTCGATCCAACATGGCCTTTACCCCAGAGTGGACTAGATATGCCTATACGTCGGGTCGAGCAGAATCAGCAAGGCCACCGGAATGGAGATTATACCTACTCAGCATATATTGACCCCGGTGTTGAAGGTCGTATTGTTAGGTATCAATATCAACGACTCGAAGATGCCAATTCCATCAGGCTAATTAAGCTGCTTCCCGGAGTTCCAGACAGTGAGATTTTCGCCTCAATGATCCGAGTGAAACATGATTTTCCAGATTATTGTGCTCTGTCATACGTTTGGGGGAACGAACCCCCACGCGAGACATTGAAAATCTACGAAAGGTCCAACTTCTGGATGTTAAACATCCACCCAACTGCTCATAATGCTCTAAGGCATCTGCGAAAGGTAAACGCACCAGTCTATATCTGGGTCGATTCTATTTGTATCAACCAGCAAGACAATTACGAAAGAAGTGCCCAGGTCTCCAGAATGGGTCAGACATATGCTGAAGCATCTTCTGTCATTGTTTGGCTTGACCCAGGGACTTCGGATACTTCGGATAATGACAATCCGATCGCCCTTATTACGGAGTTACTCGACATCAGCAACTTCGATAGAGTCGTGCAGGAAGAATCAAGCAAGAAGAGATGGCAAGCTCTGGAGGATCTTTTGCGCAATAAGTGGTTCACCAGGCTATGGGTGTTCCAGGAGGTGGCATGCGCCAAAAGAGTAGACTTATACTGGGGGAAAAGTTCCATATCTTGGGAAGACTTTGCCGACATAATCGCAGCTCTTGCCTCTCGGGTTGATCGCTTTTCAAACCTGCAGGCAAATGCGGCTTTCCTAAATCCGAGCTACGCATATCGTAGACTGCCGGCGCCTACTTTGGTTAATATCTGCAACTCTCTTTTCTGGAAGTCGGGAAAAGGTGACATTATATCTAGAAGGTATTCTTTAGAAACTCTTGTATCAACCCTTGTTCCGTTTGAATCGAATGATCCACGGGACAGCATCTATGGACTACTGGCGCTTGCCAAGTTGGATCAGTCGACGAAAGATTTTGACCTCGATTATGGGAAAAAATTTCAGGATGTCTACTTTGACTTTGTGGCGCTTTGCGTGAAACAGTCTGGATCATTGGATATCATTTGCAGACATTGGGCACCGATCAGGAATCAGAAGAAGGCGAATCGTCTGGAACGACCAAGTGATAATTTGCCATCATGGGTCTTAACTAGCTTGGGCTCTCCTTTTGCAACCTACGATGACCCTAATAATAATAACCGTCTCTATGGCGATAGTCTTGTCGGACTTCCTGACAGAAATTGCTACAATGCCGCGTTGGGAAGACCGGCCGAGGCACAATTCAGTAAGGTGGAGCACAGGAGTGATACTATTAGAATCTTGCAAGTGGTAGGCATTGAGATCGCAAAAATATCTGCGATAGGAGGTCATGCTACTAAGGGAATAGTTCAGAGTGAGTGGCTGGATATGGCGGGACTTCCGTCGCAAAGTATAGGACTTGAGGCATCCGTGTCGTTTGAACAGTTATGGCGAACGCTCGTTGCTGATAGAGATGAAGAAGGAAATAAGGCCCCTCGGTGGTACGGGCGAGCATTCCTGGAATGCATTCAAACTCCAAGCCAAGACATGGACATTGACACTCAGAAATGGATCAATAGTAGCCGCACGCCAACCTTACTCAAAGATTTTCTCAGACGCGTTCAGAGTGTAATCTGGAACCGAAGATTTTTTACCACTGATCGAGGAGGTGTGGGACTTGCGCCAAGACAGGCGAAAGAAGGCGACTCGATCTGTATCTTATTCGGCTGTAGCGTGCCTGTCCTGCTTCGAAGACACGAAGTGGAGGAGGGACCTTACTACCAATTAATTGGAGAAGCGTACCTACATGAAATGATGGATGGTCAGGCGTTCTGGAGAAAGTCGGAGGACGAGATTATGAAGGATAGCAAGATTTTTATGATTCATTGATCAAGGCATGCTGACCCAACTCAAGCCGAAGCTATGAGAGTTCTTGGCCAAGGTTTATTGTGTGCTATTAGTTTTAATATGCTTAGTAGTTGCGCATTTATCCAATATATCGGCATGATTTAGAGAGGATAAATGCTACGAAATACTTCGGACCGGGGACGGTCAGTGCAGGATAGGGGCTTTAAGACATGTGGTTCCCTTTATATTCTCATCAATTCTTCTGTCTAAGCGCTGTTTTGAATGATCACTAAAAAGCACAGAGAAATTAGCTGTCTACCCGAACACCGACAACTAGCATACAAGAAGCAAGCATCGATTTTTGCTCCTCGCTCATAATATGTCAGTCTCTGTGTTTTATGTGCTCTATGTTGCAGTCAGCAGTTTGATATTACAACATGTATAATTTATGACATTTTAAACTCTTCATCGTATTACAGCAGGACATTACATCTATCTATAACCACAGAGTTCCCACCAACTTGTTGCTCTACTTGCCTCTAGTACTTTACATTCATCAGCCTAATTATCTTTAAACCGCACCCAGCGATTGATGATTTTCCGATAGGCCTAATTAGACTCAAGTTCAGCGGATATAATACGTATTTCCCCTACCTGGAAGCGAGTTGACCTAGACTTATGAGCTGCAAGAATGTTTTGACATCTATCTCTTACAGACAATTAAGCCTGGTATCCATCGCATGCATGATCGGGCATAAATGCGGCTATTAGAGATTATACGTCATAATTATGGAATAAGACTTAAATTGCACATATTACCTAGAAGTGGCCGCCTATTTATCAATAACCTGCTCCCGCAGCTTCTTGATGTTGCAGTGGCAGAACTTTGACCTCTGTTTTCTTCTCTCCAATACCTCTTTTCATAGCCTCTAACAGAATCGCTTCTGTCGCTGTTGCTCCCACTCTTTTGATCCCCAAAGCCTTAACTCTCAGTAAGTCATCCAGCGTTCGCACCCCACCTGCTGCTTTGACTTGTACTTCACTTCTTGAGCTCTCCCTCATCAGCTTCAGGTGTGGAAGAGTTGCGCCGCGGTAGTTATACTCTCCGCTCTGCTGCTTTACGAAGCCATACCCGGTGCTCGTCTTAATAAAAGCCACCCCAATATCACTACAAATCTTGCATAACTTCACAATTTCTTCAGGGCCTAGGTAGTCATTCTCGAAGATAACTTTAAGGATCGCCCCCTTTTCAACCACTGCCGAATTGACAGCCTGTATTTCTGCCGTGACGTACTTCCAGTCTCCACTCAAAGCCTTGCCGATGTTGATAACCATATCGATTTCTTTCCCACCAAGCTCTGCAGCCCTCGTTGCCTCAAACACTTTCACTTCGGTGGTACTGTTCCCAGCTGGAAATCCAATCACCGCGCATACATCAACACCGGTTCCTTCGAGAGCAGCTAGCGCTTGTGGAATAGCATAAGGCTTGACGCATGCAGTAGCCACTTTGAACTTGGCTGCGAGCAGGAGGCCCAAAGCTATATCGCTATCGGTCATTGTCGGGTGGAGCAGGGAATGGTCGATCATCTTGGCCAAATCAGGCAGCGAGACGTCGATGGTTGGAGGTAATGTAATAGAGGACGACATTGTTCAAATTCGTAGTTGTATATCTTCAAATATAGAATGATAGTGAATTGAGAACCTGCAGAGAACTCAGGGCTTTAGTTGTGGGTGTTGTAGTCGTGCCAAGGTGGGGTTAGCTGAATGAACTCCGGTGGTTATTTCCACCGGAATCGGGCAACCTCGGAGAATTCACTTAGGAAACCTCCTGACAAATATTTGTATAAGTGTTCCAAAGTCTGCTCTATTTCACTTCCATTGTGAAATTTTTGTATTAATTTGCAACTGGGTTAAGCAATGTGTATTTAAGCGTTTTATTGAAAGAAACAACGTCCAGAGCACATATGAAGGGATTTTATGGATGGTTACACGAATTGTATTCGGCCCGGCGATCCTTTCGCGCACTAGACTGATATTTGAACAACATAGACATGATGTGGAAGTTTGTTAAAGGCAGATTTCGACCAGAGAAACTTGGCTCCTACATTCCCAAATTTTCGCCATTTTCAGACCAGCGCGTTCAATAACGTCCCTAAACTGCGCAGGTGTTCGTTCTATTCCGTTGATAATACTCATCATGGCTAAATCCCGCTGGTGACTATAGCGGGTGTAATAACCATAGTTTGCTGGAAGTGGCTCAGGCGCCCTGGATAACTCTTCACAGCCTAGGGTTGTGTTCATCACCTGGTCGCAGACAAGAATTCGCGAATTGGGTGACATGCTTGGCCGGATAGCACTCAAGATTTGAACGCAATACTCGTCAGACCAGTCATGTCTATAATATTAGCCGAAGTAACGAATACAGGAGAGTTGAAGAGACATAAATATCGAAGGGTAGCAGCTTACAGAATGTAACGTAGCCAGTATATTTCTGCATCCTTTACTGGATTTGGGAGGAAAAAGTCGTGCGGGATGAATTCCACTCGTCCACTTTTCAAGGCTTCCGGTGCTCCCTCTGCCCAAACTTCATTACGGCCTTGGTCAAGAAACTCCTCACGATCTTGGACTACAAATTTAAGCCTGGGATAGATGGAACTGAGTTGCATGCAGAATCCTCCTGCAAGTACGTTAATATACACTTGCCAATAATGCTGTGGCCTGGAGATAGCCTAATGCGACTTACCAACGCCTCCACCAACGTCAACGACCTTCGCCTCTCCTAGTGACTCCCACGGATAGTCTGAGACTGTTAGACTGAATGACATGATTGATTGAAAGGCTTTACCGTGGATATGAGCGGCTCCGAACACTTGACCACCACCAACCATTGCTAGTCCAAAGATATCAAGCTCAGGCCTAGCAATTGTGTTGTCGTCATCCCCAGGAGGCGGTATAATGCTTCCAGGATAGCCCAAAGGCTGTTACTTGACTTCGGCAATGGTTGTTTTTTCGCCCAACCACTCCCACCGAGTTTTAGTTGTTCCAATAGCGTCCTGCCAAGGGGTTACTGAGACATCGTAGGATGGGCCTTTCTTTGAATGAGATAGTGTCTTAGGCAGATGATCTGACGCACTGTACAGATCAAGACCACTAACAACTGTTAGCGCCGGGTACTCATTGCAATACGTTTATCAGTGGAAAGGGAATATACAATAAGAGGATATATGCTCTAAGCGGTTCGTTTGAGTTAAGGGCCTGTGACACGGTATTGTTCGTAAATACATCCTGTGCCACTTCTCTGAAGATGTGGATTGAGCACAGTGTTCGCATTACCCGAGCTATTCTTGCAAATTAGTGCTCGGCGGCTCGGCGTACAATCGCTGGAAGAATTCATACAAAGCTTGCGACTTTCAATTCCAATTTTAAGTCCAAGATCATCTACGGAGAGGCCACTGCCACCTGCTTCAGATAGGATATCTGGAATCCTCTTCTCGGCCGCGATGAAAAGAGCGCGAGCCTCAAAGTACTGGTTTGATACTTCTAGAAGCCTCATCGCTGGATTCTGCACGAGCTCCGTGACCATGCCTGCTGCTGAAATTAATGTACGCTGCAACTCATACAATTCTCTGCTGGGCAATGTTGTATCTTTTGAAGTCGGACCGTTAGACCATTCTTTAATTATCGCTTTCGTTGATGTGTGAAATAACTGAAAGGTGTAGGATTGTCTCTTTACGGGGTCTAGCATTACAAGGCTCTGGGGAATTCAACCAACTGAGAGATCTCACAGTTCTCTCCGAGATGTATGAGTCAGGTGGCTATTCGAAACTTGGTATTAGTGAAAAGTCGCATAGCCTCCCCTATCTTTTCGCAACGAGTAGCGGCGATATTGGTATCGCTCCTACAGAGATGCAGCTTGGAGATCTTGTTTGCTTATTTTTGAACTGCGATGTCGCGGTGGTGGTGAGGCCATTTGAGTACGGCTATAGAATGATCGGCCGTACTGTTCTTGCGAAGCCACTACTGCAAGGCTGGTGCTATGAAAAAAAGCAAGGTAAATTAAGATATGGCGTCCCTCAGTCTCCTTCGATTTCAGATTATCCTGGCCATATGACATTTTTCTTTGATTTGGCTACGATCCAGCTGCTTACAAGATAATACTGTGATAGCATTCGTGCATTTGGCTTTTTCTAGAAACCAAAATTGCGATGGATTTATATTACCTATAGCATAGTTAAGTGTATTGGGACGTATAGGGGCGAGGCTGGTCTTGGAGTTGAGTTATGTAGTCACGAAAATACACATGTCCACCTTCTATTGTTGCTTCAACTAACTCATGTCATGTCTAGCGAATTCGCATTCATTCCTCAGTCCATTTACCGCCTCTAGCCTGGTAAGAGATAAAAATACTACACTATTCAGTTACGTATACGCTAGTATTTAGTTACGTGTACACCACTGCGAGATTTAGTGGTCAAGTCGCCGATGGCAGTCAGCAAAAGAGCCAGTTGTGGCAGGATAAAATGACACCAGCAGTACTTATATAGACAGTGGAGATAGTCATACTAGGTTCTTGAGTAATAAATATACCTATATTGCTTAATTTTAGAGATAAGTCATTCGACGAGTCAAAAGTTGTAAGAGATATTGCGACTTCTGCGTGGATTTTCAGCGTGCGATTTATCCCGGGACATCTAACTTAAGACTTTTACCCCAGCACTACAATCTATTTGGAATATCGTCCAAATCTAGCCTTTGGAACATGACGTTGTTCCAAATGAATGACATAGGTAGATGCAATGCTGATTTGGCGATTATAGACGGAAATACGCGCCTTCCCTCCGCTAGCGTCCGCTAGGAGGCCGCATATAGACCGCGTCTATGAGCTGTCTGAGCAGTGTGGAAATTTTATTATATATATCTTTCTCCTGCTCCTAGGAAGATAGCCTCTCTTGTAATCAATTATTTTTCAGTGCGCAACAGTTATTTTCTTTGCTTTTCTAACCGAAGCCATGCCTCTCCGTCAGGCTCTGAGCGAACTATACCCACCCAAGCCTTCATTTACAGAAAATGATCTTCCAGATCTCTCGAGCAAGGTTTATCTTATTACTGGAGGAACGTCAGGTATTGGACTTGCTCTCGCCAAAATCCTCTACTCAAAAAATGCCAAGGTATATATCACTTCGCGAACTGATGCGTCCGCAGAGAAGGCTGCTGCAGAAATCAAAGCTTCTGTAACATCAGGCAAAGGCGAAATAAGGTATTTAGTGATCGACCTCAGTGACCTGTCAACCATTGCTCCTGGAGTAAAAAGCTTCTTAGCGCAAGAAGAAGTCCTACATACAGTTTGGTTTAATGCCGGGGTTATGAATGTGTCTAAAGGGAGTGTGACCCAACAAGGATACGAGCTCCAATGGGGAACAAACGTGGTGGCCCACTTCATCATGAACAAATTACTCATGCCTATACTACTCTCAACAGCCCAAACGGCTCCAAAGGGCTCCGTAAGAGTCGTATGGGTCAGCAGTGATGGTCATATCATGCTCTCTCCGAGAGGGGATGGAATAGACTGGCAGGATATCGGCACCAAAAAGCCGATCGGGTGGAAAGGAGAGAAAGGTTCTATGACGTACTATGGCCAAAGTAAAGTTGGCAACGTGCTCCTCGCAATGGAACTGGCCCAGAGATATGGCAACCACAATATCGTAGGGGTCGTCAGTCAATATATCCTCCCGCTTTTATTTCGCCAACTATTGCTGACCGAATGAATCCTTAGTCTCTGAATCCAGGCCACTTAAAAACAAACCTTCAACGACATTCGAATCCGATTGGATCCACAGTCGTCAGCTGGCTAATGTTGCACGATCCCCATCTAGGTGCCTTGACGGAACTCTATGCTGGATTTTCAGAGTCAATCGGACTTCATAATAATGGGGCTTATATCATCCCATGGGGCAGGCTGGGGAGAACTAGGTCAGATATTGAAGCGGGTTTCCGTGATCGAGGCACAGGAAAGAAGTTGTGGGATATGATGGAAGAGGAGACAAAAGAGCTTTTGTTCTTTGACGATTGAATGTTAATTTCACATACTCTTTTTGGCAAAGAATAGCTGACCTAGACAATGCTAGCCTTTTTATGCTGCTCTTCGGCCGTAAATAACAATCCCGAAAAGACATCCTACTGTTACCAGAATAACAAAGATCCGATCTATTGCTCATCCAAACCAAGGCTCTCAATATCAAGCATACCAAGATACTCCTCTGCGCAATACTTAGCAAATGTTGTCCGAACTGCCGCACAGGAGGTGAAGGCCATACTTGCCACATCCCAGATTCCAGCCAGGACTTTTAGGGCCTGTACAATATCTATAACTGCCTGCGCGTATTCATTATTGCCTGTTTCACGGATATAAGAATGAAGGAGCATAGAGGCTTGGTATAGACAATCAGTAGTTAGTGGGTTCACTCTGCACATGTCTCCAATTTGAGCGGCTTCAGATATCATCTTGGCAAGTTGATGGACGGCGAAACAAGCGCTTTTAATGCCATTGATAGAAATCTGCTGCATTTCAAGCTGCTCGGGAATTCCAACTCCTCTGATAGCATCAGCATCTGCACACCAATAGGTATCGTAAAGTGTTATTTGGGCGCTGTAACAGATGGCCATTGCTGTGAAGTGCGAACAAGTATGTGTCCAGTCACGCACTGCACCCTTGATATCGTTGAGTTCGTGGGAAATTGCAAGGCTAAAAGTATCTATCGTGCGATGAAGCTGTATGGCTTCTTCATAGTGGAACTTCACATCCTCGTAACCGTCATTCACATGACGAAGAACATGTGAGAGAAGATGAGACGCCTGGCTTGTGCGAGCAAAAGGCGATGCCCGAACTGCAGTATATTCTGACACCACCAGAGGCTGGATAAGTGTAGGTTCCTGGCTTCATTAGCTATAGGGTTCCGCCTTATCACGATTACTATACTTACTCCTTTTTCCCAACTCTCTTCATCCATGGGAAGAAGATCACCTGGATTCGCATCGCTGCATGCAAATGGGCGGTTGCCACCACCAAGTGTAACATACCTTACAAGTTAGGCGTCTTTTGCATTACATGAAGGTTTTTAATAGCCTCACCTGTCTAGCATGATAACAGCCCACCAGGCTCGACGCCTCTCCTCTGCCTCCGCCCATGATTCTGCAGCTATCGTAAGGACCTGTGATAAGCAGTATTTGACTGACATTACCTGGCTTCGAAAACATTTGAGGTCCATCCTTGGTGTTATTTATCCCCATGACATGTCCCAGCCGGGCACAATGACCAACTGTGAGGTAAGCAGCTGGATATATGGCATTCCCAACCTCGTACATAGCAATTAACAGAGACGCTTGAAGCAACCTCGGAGAAAACATATTGCTCTGTTCGGCATGCAAGCAGCATTGCTTTGCAAGGTCATAAATTTCTGTCCGAGGGGGGTTATGGCCGTCTCTTTCACAATGCATTTGCATTGCTAGAAATAGAAGGACGAGATCCGCATCGAGAGCGTCAAGTGATTTTGACAGCTGATGATAGATCCGAAGTTTAGATACTAAGAAGTTATATTAGCTACATGTAAGGAGAATTTTGATGTGGCAGAAATAAAGAGAATTATTCGAACCTATCGGAAGGATAGGATGAATCATAGAGAAGTAGTTATCCACGTGATAATGCAATTGTTCTCTGCTTCCGAGTGCTTTGTAATACTTGTCTGGAAGGGTAATAGTTGGCGCCGGAATCACACTTCGTCGTTTGTTGAAAGTGTAGAGGTCTAGAAAGAATATGGCAGGGAAGGTATTCTAATACACTGTCAATCTTATTTCCAAGTAATAGGGAATGTTATCCATTATTGTATCAATAATTGGGAAATAAATTACTCAAACATACTTGTCGAATGTAACTTTCACTGCTCTCGGCGAAAGGACTAGCAGTTTTCGGAGGGTAGTGGCATGGTCTTCTATTCCTGCGGCAAAGCGAGCATACGGGCACTTCTCTGGAGCATTTCCGCTTCTTTTCGCGGCATGAAACGCAAGCTTGGGGTGCCAGTTCATCAACCGGGTCGGACATTTTCAGAATAATACTTGACAGATGCTAGTAAGCCTGAGGTTATTTAATTGTCCTACCACCTTCCCAGGTCCAAATAATCAAGTCTCTGACCAGTGTCACCCTCGAAATTCTCCTGTTACTGCTAGCGGCGGTAAATTAAAGGTAGCTTAACTTCAGCTGGGACTGATAGTAGCAAGGCAGACTGTATTACGTGTGTATCGGATGGACAACTTGGCATCGCGGACGTCTGCGGGGACTCTCACGGACTAGCGAATAAGCATGACAGCATTGTGCAACCTATCAAAATCATTCGTGACTGTATAAGAGGTCTTCGAAAACAGACACTTCAGCCCGAAATATCGGCCTGATAACCTCATTGAACTTGTAAAATAGCCATATCACATATATATCAAGGTAAATTATTGAGCTTGAGGCTTTGCGTACTTGTATCTAGCTTCATTAGTAAACTACAGCAGGATTATAAGACGAGGAAGCGCTTCGACAAGTAGACACGTAGAACAGGATATACGTAGTCTAGTGAGACATAGCACAAGGCGATAAGAGGCAGAGTGGCGCAGTAGTTTGATGGTTTATATAGTAAGGGAACTATGAAGCAGGGAGCGCCATGCTACTACTCTCAAGACGTCTCGGGCACTAAAGTCCTGTAACGTGTACGTATAATGGGCGTATGATCGGAAATACGAATCTCGCCCGTGTTCGATACAAAAGTTAATGCCCGTCTAAGCCGCTGCCTGAAGCTTTATGGTGAATACCCGGTGCGTTTAATATAGAAGATTGGATCAGCCTCAGCTTCCGCTTCGCGTTTCTCGGGCGAGTAACCGACACGCTTAATATAGAAGATCGGATCGGCTTCGGCCTCAGCTTCGCGGCTCTCAAGTGTATCGGTATAACCAATGCGCTTGATGTAGTAGATTGGATCGGCCTCTGCAATGGGGCTGGCTTCCCGAGCGTCGATTTCGGCGAGAACGTCATTGGCAGGTGTTGGGAGAGCTACAGCCAGGAGGGCCTGAGCGAGGACGAAGAGAGAGAGCTTCATGTTTTATGCTGCGGATGCAAAATATATGAAAAGAGAAATAAGTTATGGTTAGATGGAGGAAGGGATATTGAGTGTTTGGAGAGGGGTTATATACGAATCATTAGAGGACAGGGCGGGGCCAAGCTATAGACTCTTTTGAACATTTACCTGGAATATGAGACCGGATAAATAGCTATCAGAAAGTCTGTTATACCTGCCTCAAAAAGTATGGTGAGAGAAAATGGTTATCTGGCCATAGAATCCAAGTCGTCAGACGGAAGCCAGTTTTGTATTACGGCGATCAACACTTCTACACCGAACGAGCCAGTTAGATATTGCTCTTAGGCAACTTAGGAAGGTGACGCACGTCCGTCAGCAATTTTACGTGACTACTTACTGTAAAAGATGATCTAGAGCTGACAGTCTTTGTGGAAGTGCGGGGTCTCAGCTGTGGCGTGCGGGGCTGACGTCGTTTTAGATATACTTTATCGCATATGCCTTCCAAAGGATTCGCATCTGAATTCCAATTTTCGCTGTTAATTAGCATGCAACTTTAATTGACTACAGCTCTTAATTTGCGATGAAATTCTTCAGCTTTGGCATACAAAGAAAACACGCAGACGTAAACTTATCCACCGCTTTTCTAACCTTTTTCCTCGTATGCAACCAAATCACGTCAAAGATTGGCACACAAAGGAATTTGACGTACTAGTCACCCACTCCATTCTTGTTAATAAGGCAGCTTCCTGTATAAGTTAGGCGCACGGCGCCATAACTGTGCCACAGTGCTAGTGCCGCATGCTAAGAACATAGCATCGAAGAGAATCCCTTATCGCCGGAACTTGAAAACGCATGATCTAGTGATAGCCCATTGAGTCGTATGTTGTCTGACGAAATTCTGCTCCTTTACATTCGCCGAAAGTGGAATAAACATGCTCAAGAGCACCATGGAAACACAACAGAATTCTTATTCACAAATGGCTGTTAAGGATTCAGAATTAGAGAGTTTTCTGCCGAGCCAAATATCGTCGCCAGTCAGCCGTCGAAAAAGAATATTGCATAAATTCGCATTGCTGGGTTGGATATTGAACATCATACAATTTGCAATAATTTGCTACGGCTGGATATATCCAAGAAAACCCACGGACCTAGAGTGCACTCGCCAACTTAATGCATGGTGTAAGTTGCGCTACCATTTAATTATATAACGCTTGATTCGGATAAAAACCTGTATTACTGACCTGTTTATCAAGCTCCGGTATTTGACGTTGTTGAATATGAAGACGTTCAATTCTCCAATGCATTCTTTCAACCAAGCCCATATAAAGGGCCACCAACGCCAGAGTTAGAGAAAGCATGGAGCGATTTGTGGAAGAGTATATCCCCATATCTCTTTGCCTTTATCATTTGTTGATACTAGAAATAGTCGGAACCATTGATGTGCCCTACGAACTTCTTCCAGCTCTGAATAAGTCTGACGATGGCAATTGGCTCCGCTCTGACAAAGGTGGTATATTGGCTGGACTTGAAGTTTTTCACAGTATGCATTGTTTGGATATGGTCAGGCAGTATACATACAAGGATGAGTACGATTACAGCGATAATCCGACGTTCCAAGATGATGCCGACTTCTTACGTTCTGTAAGCCGCAAATAAACCTTACAAGGCCATTCACTAATGAATTTCGCAGCATGTCGATCACTGTATTGAGGCGCTTCGTATACGGCTCATGTGCTACTCAGATATAACTCCATTCCTGCATCGAATAGAGCCAGGGGCAGAATTGGGAGCAACGCCAGATTTCGATACACAACATAAATGTAAAAAGTATGACAAGATTCAAGAGTGGCAGCGAAATAACCATGCGAGAGCTGCCAAAGGACAGGGTGCAGAAGCAGGACATGGCCACTCACATAATCCTAGTAGATAGGCAGTAATGGACTGAAGGCGTATTAATTGCGTCTATTTGTACGGTTCATTCCGCCATGCTTATTCTCATGCCCCGTCTCATGTCCACATGCACCGAGGGAATTTCATCACTATTGCTGTATCGGTAACGTTTCTCTGCACTGTACCGTGGTCTTCTTCCATACCCAGCAGCATCATCTCGCAATGTGAGGTATGACCATATTTCCCGATATAAGTGTCTATGATCCCTCTTTTTTCTGGAGTTTCAAGACTCTTCAGCAATCCTTTATGCAATTTTCTCCACATGTACGTGCAATGATACATGTGGTATTCCCTTGTGACGAAGAGTTCCGCATGGTCTCCCCGAGAAACTTCTTCAGGCGACACGGCAGTCGCCTTATCTGTGTCTAACCACCACGTCCAATTTCGTACACCTGCAAATTCTGCCGTGAGCTCGGGATCCGCGCATGGTGAGGGAAGCCATGAGAAAGACATGATATCGAATGTGCAGTTTGATTGACGTGCTGAGGATGGGGTGTCGCCACAGGAACCAAACTCTGTTCCAGGCAATGGTAGCGTGTTTTCAGAGGGTTGCTGGTGACTGCGAAAACGGAGAGTATGTAGCATGAATCCGAATAGAAGGATGCTGGCGAGGGAAGTGCATGTAAGGAGGATGGCTAAAGTAGCCCTTGATAGTGGAAAGCATTGACGGCGACCAGTATATACTAAGACCGATGAGTTTTGGTCTTTTTCTTCGTCATTACAGTCGAGCATCAGATGTGCGCTCTCAGTTTCCGTTACATTTGGCTGCGAGTTCATATTGTAATCCATGAAGCACACACTCAAAATTCATTGCGGAGGAAGAACTGATAAATGAATAGATATTGGTGGATCTAGTTTGGGTCGGGATTGCGGCGTATGCTGGCGAAATCCACTTAGGAAGGTCGCTACAATGTCAGCGAAGATCATCCGACCGAGGTCAAACCCATCGGCATTGTAGCGATTCGCATTGATACTGACTTAGAGACTAGAATAGCTGGATGTCATTGACAGATGAGAGAGTTTCTCATGTGCAGCATGAGAAAACCAACTTTACAAGCATAATATTTTATCACTCAACATTATTACGCACAATAAATATTAATACTTAAGGCTAAGTTCCATCACAGTTTTATCTACACAGCATATACAGACTTATTGATGAATTTTGCAATGCGTCCATCTCCCCCGTCTAAATCATGGTTTACACAACCACTGTAATACTTTTCAGAAGGGGAGGAGAACCAATCGTCCTCTCGAATTGAAGGGGGGGTTTCCGCACTTCGCGGCCTGGCCCGTGCCTGAGTGCATCAGCACTAAACTCTAAAGAGCTTACTTCAGCCGCGGCTGACCCCTTGAATAGAATTGAGGAGCTCAAACCCAAGCTTACCTCTTGTCTTCTTGCTGACAGCTCTGGCCACCTTCGTCTTGATTAACTTCCTCAGCAAGAACGAGACTCTATTACCCAAGGCTTCTTCAGAACTACCTACTTCCGATCACTATCAAGAACTGCAACCATGGCTGCTGCATCAGCTACACCAGCCACCACAGCCTTGTCCTCCCAGGAGATTATCGACAACTTCTGGAAGGCCACGCTGGGTGAATCCGGCGTCAGCGCCGCCAAACGTAAGCTCCAGTCCAACCGGAAGAATGGTGGTCACTAACACTGCGCACAGCACCCTCCGTCCTTCCTACCGACCTATACACGAAGCAAGTTGCGGATCGCATGCCCCAGGGCATCATCAAGGGAACACCTGTCACGGAATCATATGATGCTGCGGTCCGAGAATGCGAGTCCAAGGTCAAGCAAATCGTCGCAGAATGCAGACGGACAAATACGAAATACACCGATCCACATTTCGATCTCGATGATATGGATTACTGCTTGAATGCATTGACTGCTACGTCCGACTCCCCCGCCACTGCTGATGACGATGGCGGCAACCAAATCACTTTTGATGTGACACAGAAGGCGACATCGACTGGTGGACCGATTTTCTGGGGCAATGTGCAGCCGGCCCAGTCTGAGGAGGCTGCTGGGGGTTCTTCTATTCCCGCTTGCGCACGACGTGTGGGATGGATCTTTGAGGATCCGCACTTTTTTGTTGGCAAGGGGGCACATGTTAGAGACATGCGTCAGGGCGCGGAGGGAGACTGTTGGTTCATCTCGTCTCTGGGGTCTCTGTGCGTCGATGAGGAGATCCCGCGGTTGATCCAGAGATTGTGTCCAGACACATGCCGGGACGAGAAGGTCGGGGTCTACGGCTTTGTTTTCCACCGTGACGGGGAGTGGGTATCTGAAGTCATCGATGACAAGCTTTATCTCAAAGCCCCAGACTACGATGATTGCAATGATGAGAGACGGGCTGTGTGGGATTCTTCTCATTCTCGACTAGAGCCAGAGGTATCCCGAAAACTCTGGCGCAAGACTTTCCAGTCGAACTCGGATGCGCTCTACTACGCTAGCTGCGCCCACCCTTCGGAGACGTGGGTTCCTTTGATTGAGAAAGCATTCGCGAAGGCACATGGTGATTTCAATGCCATTGATGGAGGTTGGCCTGGGTGAGTTTTGTATGCCTCTTATGTTTATCGCTGCTGACTATGAATATAGTGAGGGCGTCGAAGATCTCACGGGTGGTATTACCACTGAGATCGTTTCTGACGATATTCTTGATAAGGACCTGCTCTGGAAGGAGGGTCTTCTCCAAGTGAATAAAAAGTTCCTCTTTGGAGCAGGCACTAGAGAATATGGCCATCCAGATCCCGAGGAGAAGGGTAGACAAGGCATTGAGGACGGCCATGCTTACTCCGTCTTGAGAGCTGCTGAATACCAAAACAACCGCCTTCTCATGGTGAAGAACCCCTGGGGCGAGACGGAGTGGAATGGCCCCTGGAGTGATGGATCCAAGGAGTGGACAGCAGAGGCAATCAAAGAACTCGACTATAAATTTGGCAATGATGGAATATTCTGGATGCCGTATGACGACTTCCTCGAGAGATACGTCCAATTTTGGCGTACAAGATTGTTTACACCCGACTGGAATGTCTCGCAGCATTGGACGACTGTCCAAGTACCATGGTCCGGCGACTACAACGACACCAGCTTTGAGGTCGAAATTACAGAACCTAGTCAGACAGTCATCGTACTTTCCCAGCTCGATTCTCGCTACTTTGGAGGTTTGACAGGACAATACAGCTTCCAACTCGCCTTCAGACTCCACAGTGCTGGCGACAGTGAATATATTGTACGGGGCTACTCCAGCGGAGATCGTTCAGCAACTGCGGAGGTATCTCTCGAGCCCGGAAAGTATGAGGTCAAAATGCAGGTTATGGCTTCTCGGGATTCTAGTCTTCCGAAGGTCGAAGACGTCGTGAAGCAGAACTGGCTGTCCCGGCGTGATAAACTAATTCGCATTGGGCTCTCGTACGACCTCGCCCACGCCAAAGGACAGACCGATCCGGTGGACCAAAGGGCCGAAAAGAGTACAGGGGATTTTGTGCAGGTTGCAGCTGTAGACACCACTCCTGCCGCGGCACAAACGTCTACTTCTGACGCTGCGCCTGGTGTAGCCCCAATGGGCGGGTCATTTGGCGCCGATGATGCCCCTCAGGCTGACAGTGGTGACTCTGCTGCCACTGACCAGGCCGCTAATAGCGATAAGCCAGAGGATCCTTGGAATGCGCCGTTGGTGGTGAGTTTGAGGGTTTTTTGCCACAAGACTTCGGCCTCCATTAACGTTGTGCGGACCAAACCTGCGGACGTCACGGTGGAAACTAAGGGCAAACTTGACGTAGATGATCCAGAGAAGGACGCCACTGAGGTGAAGGGTTCGAAGGCTTGAACCTTAAGGGTCTTGCTCTAGTACCTTTCTTGGCTCGTTCATTAGCAGCTATTTGAGCGGTGTACTGTACTTTGTAGCACTGAAGTGAGCAACTTATTTATTATTGCCTCGAATATAGAATGGACGTATCACCTCCTGCTGCTTGCTGTGTAATATAGTAGAAAGAAACCGAGGACATTACTACCTAGGTTTGTAAAGATTGTGCCGGCGGGTCTGGATTCGAGGGTCAAGTCGCAGATGTTTAAGACGTGATTGTTGGATTAATTTCAACGGAACGAGATTCTACTCAGCGTCTCGCACGAACAGGTATTCTAGTTTTGGGGTAGCTTGGAATTGATCCAATATTCTCAGCACAACGCTCTCAGGCTCTCTGTTTTGGATGTATTTGATATATACTTGAGCCATATTTAACCCAGATATTCCAATGAGCGGGATCAAGAGCTCTTCGACCACATTGCTAATACGAAGAACGCGAAGATTAGACAAGAAACCCGAGACAGGTCTCAAGTTCGCAATTTCTTTCCAGACTTCTCTCCATGATTTCTGAGCAATATTTTTTTCTAAGGCCTTCTTGGAGCAAAATTGAGCTAGTAAATGAATAACTCTTTCGACGACTTACTTTCCACTCGCACCTTTTAAACCTTGAGCCCGTAAAAAGTAAAGCGTTGGATATCTTTTGCTCGAAGCTCGCGACGTAAAAAATCTAGAGGGAGACAGGACAGAAGTGGCGAAATGGAGGTTAATCTTTTCCATAGTTCATCGGATGCTATTTCAAAGAAGTACTTGCAAGTTTGGGCAAGTTGAGCAAGATATTGTGGCTTGAGATGCCCGAAGATCAAGCACTGGACGTCGTAATTTTGCCAGACGGGATGTATCCCCCTCCTTCCGTCATGGCCACGTAGAAGAGGTAGCGCAGCAGATGGTGTCAGGACCTGGGAGTAAAACAATGGTTTAGAAACTACTGAATAACGAGTATTGTGTATCTAGGAATTCTAATATGAAGATGGAAAAAGAGAAAGGAGATAATTGTTGCAGGACTCAGTTCTTGATTTATATAAAATCAGTAAGCGAGATGTGTCATTTGGCTGTGATCTGTGAATTTCCTGTTGGAAATAATTGATGGATATAACGGTTTGATTTGACATTACCGTGAAAGAAGCTATTTAAATACACTGATAAGTATACATTATACAGTGCGTTGTGAAATTCCAGCGTTAGGCACGCCTTGGAACGCTGTGAAATGGAAGGATATTGATTGTGGGACTATCGTTCTCACTGCTCATTGTCATAGGCACTTAGAATTGATCATTTGCAATTTACTCTAGCTTCATTATCTTATACGGAAATTGGCGTTAAATTTGTGTTGGTTCTACTACTAAGCACTTCCACATATCAACTCTGGATACCTTACCGCACTTCATTAGTCACATAGGTTGGCTCCCTTCCCCCGATCTGCACGATATTCGTAGGTCGACTGCTAGCGCCCATTAAGAGTCCTGCACAGCCCCATAGAGCCTGGCTTAATGCCACGGCCAGGAAAGGGCCAAAGTAACCAAAGCTGTAGCATTTATGCCTGGCGAATCGATGAGCACAGAACCGACTCTAGAATTCAATTCTAAATGCCCAGAAAATGATCGTAAGTAAAATTGTACCTGAGTTTTCGGCTTAATACCGTTTAGTATATCAAAACCCTTTACGTCTTTGTTGACATGAAAACCCAAAAAATACGACAGGCTGTACGCGACATCTGATTCTAAACCTCCCCTACTCAGAAAGACCCTTCTTTCTCTTGACTACGATTATGCTATCACCACCCTGTTCATCGTAGCAATATATCTGGTCGATGAATAGTCCCACGGACTCAACGAGCTGCCGCCAACGACGTTCAGTGCGTTCTTCAGCCCCAAGAGCGAGCAGCATGGTCATATCCATCTGCATCACCGTTTTGTGAGCCTTAAGCTCTGCCACGACGTGATCGTCTATTAAGATGATTGACTCCTGCCCCATTACTGACCGGATAATGGAGAGGATGATCCGAGACGGAGAATCCGACCAATCTGCATATTAGTTAATGTTTGAGCGAGTTTGGAGACTACTAACCGTGTAGAATGCTTCGGAGATAATAAACTCGTGCACCTGCTCTCCATTAGTACTAGTCTCAGACACCATCGAGGTTCCTACCTCTAATGGGCTGCGTCTTAAAGAAGTCCATAGCGACAGTTTCCATCCCTGGGACTGGAAGCGCGCCTTTAAGCGTTTCTGTTTCGTCTTCTAGGAAAACTCGGCCCTTCAGCTCTGGGTATCTTGCCAACACCGCCTGGGATCGTTAGCAAGCTCAAAATATTCAGGAAGACTCACCTTGCATTGATGACCGATGCCCCCGCCTACATCTACAAAAACCGGAGTGTTGCCTGTCTCGAAACCGTTGCAGACAACATCGTGGAACGGAAAAACATCAAGCCATTCTTTGTCACGGAGACGATGCGCTCCCATCCAGAGCATAAATGTCCGCAAGTTTTCAGTATTCTTCCCCATCCACTCAAAGATATGAGGCGCGCTAGGGTTTGCGTCTGTGAATGCTGTATCCGTGATGTTTGATGGCGACCGGTAGTTATGTCTCCTGAGATAACCCGGCAGGGCAAGTATACCTGTGCCTAGATTATCAGTACTGTATCTTGTTAGTTCTGCCAATGGTGGTTCAATGAGTGGGGTTCGTACTGGTGGGCAATCCCGGCAGCAATCGTAGGCACTGTGAATATCCCAGTTAGTCTTGAAGGTCCCCAGAGGCCGACTCCAACTTCATCAATCATTGACATAGAAGCCAAGAATTTGAGCAATCGTGCTGTGTTTTATTAGTCTCCGAACTCAGAAAATCCAACAATACATCGATACTTAGCAATTCCTTTTCGGCTCCTGTTATTTGTGCAAGAGCTGATGTCGACTGTGGATTTTCGCTCCGGTTGAGAATATTGAAGAGGTCGAGATCGTACGCAATTTTTGCTCCCATAATTTCGAACGGCTTTTATCGTTAGCCTCACATTAGCAAGGTCAAGACCTCACCCACCGAGTATGGGACGCGTTGCGCGGCTTCGGCTGGAGTTTCGAGCTCGGGAATAGCTCGTTTCATTGCTTCCAGAAGTCGTTTTCGTGATGCATTCTCCGCGATGCTTTCCGGTGGTCGAGCTACAAGGGCTTCTAGTCTGCTTGCAAGCTCGTCCAAGTCGGACCAACCATAACCCTCTCCATTATAGGAGAGGGGAGTATATGTCGACATCATGACGAGAGTAGGTAACGAAATCAGCAAAGATTTACTATTGACCAAGAAAATAAAGAGGGAAATTTGATTCTCTGAGTTAGTGGCATAAAAGCTTGGAAGTACTGTACAATGATAAAGCTCTAACATGTGGCCCGTTTGACCGTTGACGTATCTAGTCGATTAGGGGTAGTACAGCCGTCCTGAGCTGCCCCGCCCCAGGTCCGTGTGGCTGCGTTACATTACTTACGCCATCGGATTGACGCCTGTATTCGGAAGCGACTGGTTGACCAGGAGGGGTAGCAGACGTAGCCCCTGAAGATCTTAATCAGGGGCCCCTTTGCCACATAGTTAATACTAGCAGATATAACAATCCTTACAGATTAGGCAATTGGCATTATTCAGATTGTAGCACATTGTTTACGCCCCTCTAGCCCACACTTATAAATATCTTGAAATCAAACATATGTACGATTAGTATATGTACTGAAATATAGGGTTTCTGTTTTCTTCCTTAAACCCGAAGGGGATTCTTTTATAGCTATTATTACTTGATGAGCTGATAAGCGGACAATAATCCTTTTCTATCACAAGGTAGAGACGCTATGATCCAATTAGATATATAGTGTCCGAATCCTTTACCTTGTATAAGGTGAAATGCCAGTTATTACCCTCCCTAGAGCAGCCAACCTTTCAAAGATACTTCCAGATAGAGCTTATTTACTGCATTATGGCGACTACAAGTGCTGCCAATGGCCACTCAGCTGAATTCTGCATCGCTATCATCGGTGGGGGGTTTACGGGTCTTAGCCTAGCCATCGGCCTCCAACGATACAGAGTACCATTCATGATATACGAAGCCAGTGACACCTTCTCCGAGCTTGGCGCCGGTATTACCTTCGCTCCAAATGGCGTCAGGGCTATGTACAAAATAGATCCGGCCATCCAACAAGAGTTCCTCAGGCTGGCAACACGAAACGGGCTCGGAAGCCAGCGTGATGTGTTTCTTGATTGCCGCGATGGAAGAACCGACAACGCTCAGCTGCTTTGGCCAATTGAAGGGAATGCGTATCGAAGTATCCGCCGTGCCGCCTTCCTCTCCATCCTTGTTAAGATGCTTCCTAGGGAATCTATTCGGTTTAACAAACGACTCGAAAATATTACCCAGACTGATGGTGCCGTCAGACTCTCATTTTCGGATGGCACCAAGTCCACGGCGGCGGCAGTAATTGGATGTGACGGTGTGCGATCCAGTGTTCGGCGCTTTGTATATGCACAGGAGCCAAATTACAGCGGCATATACTCCTACCGCGGTCTTGCTAAGATGGACCGCGCAATCCAAACCATTGGTGAGACTTTGGCCATGACTGGCCAAATCTATGCGGGTGATGGTGCCCACGTTATCACTTACCCCATTGAGCAGGGTACCGTGCTCAATATTGTTGGCTGCAAGTATGATGTTCGCGGCGAATGGCCTAATCAGAAGTGGCAAATTCCATCTTCGCAAGAAAATCTGAAAGGAGACTTCAACCATTTTGGCGCAGCAGCGCGCCGTGTCCTCTCTCTCATTGAGACCTATGACCACTGGGCTGGCTTCGATCTACCAACGCCTCTGCCTCCCTTTTGGCGAGGAAGAATTGCTCTCGCTGGAGATGCCGCACACTGTACGACACCCCACATTGGAGCAGGAGTCAGCATGGATCTCGAGGATGCATTCGTGCTGGCCAGGCTGATGAATGGTGTGAACAATAGCCAGGACATCGAAGCAGCGTTTAAAGCATTTGACTCGTGTCGGCGGCCCCGGACAGAGAAATTAATTGTCGAGTCCAGGGCTGCAGCGTCGATATATCAATTTCGCAGCACAGGAGATAGAGACCCTGCCAGGGAGTTACGAAATCGCTTTGACTGGATTTGGAATATTGATCTAGACGAACACCTGCGGATGGCTCAGAAGTCATTCCATGCATCGAAATGGGATGTGCATCACCGTCTCCGAGGCGACATATCGTGAGCGTCAATCTTCAAGCGGGATGATACAGTGAGCACGGCCGGAACCAGTTTGCAGTTGGTGAACAATGGAGACGGAGTACTTTCCAAAACAAAGGCGGATTAATCCCTGCTTTAGAGCAGGACTGTTTCAGTCACGTAATGTTTCTATATTAGAGTATCTTGCAATAAAGCATACTGTTATCTAATACCTTGGGATATTCCGTATGCTGTAGCTTGAATGGAGCATGAAGAAGTTTTGATGTAGCGTCCCTGAAACTATAATTAGTGTGTCTTCGCTCTGCTAGCTGTAGCTATTTGCCGTCAGATTTTTTTATCATCCGTCCAAACTTGTATCAGTTATTCCCTCTTCTCGCTTCCGACGCAAATGAGGAACTTGCAAGGTAGCATGTCCCGTAGTTCGCCAATACCATACGTCTTAGAGTCGTCCTGGACAGTGACCGAATAAAATATCCCAGTACCGATGACTGGCATGGGATTATGACTGCACTAGTCTAGGATGATAGGAACAGTATTTTCTGATAAAACACTTCTCGGCTATAGTAATTGCCAGGTTCTGAATCGTGCCTATTTTTATCGCCCAGAGCCACTTTCCCGCTACTGCAACCCTCGGGAATAAAATCTGTACTGTAAGAAATTGTAAGAAAATGTGGCGTGCTATCCTGGACAAGCGCGCGGGATGGGGAACGTGTCAACACTGCCGATAGTCGACGTCTGAGCTCCACGAGGCCCTGATAAGGCCATGTGGCGTGGTGGGGTGTGGAACGGAAGGGTCTTCTGCACCGGAGGGCCTGTACATTGCTTATGACCCTAGTGCCACTTTTCAAGGACATCCAGCTTGCACAGCACATACTCAACCATTCGCACGAAAACCTCGTGAAGTGTTCCAGCGGCACATAATGACCCCGCTGACGGCTTTCTCATTCATTGGATATTCTTAATACCGTCAGGGAATATAACGCGAGCACTTCGGGTCATATGTATCACATATGCAAACCATCGGGAAGGAATCAGCATAGATACAGCAAGTCGAACTGCATTACCTCCAGAGCCTAACTGAACGTGTCGCGGCGCATATGATGAGGCACTACTCCGATAGAGGCTTTCGGTACCCTTTCGCTGCCGCGGGGTAATATCTCAGTCCCAAGTTCCATATCTCCACTGAGTCCCGGGGCAGAGGCATTCAAACACTTACAGGGGCCTTCCGGGACCGATAATCAGGCCGCAGTAAACCTTCATCATATTTGGCCCTCCTCGAGCATATACAGGGATGGCCAGCATCTTATTTTCACCACCCTCCTGCTGCAGTCGGCCTGCTGTGCCACTGGTAACTCCGTAACACTACAGGAGTTCGTGTATACTCGATAATTGGAGCTGCAAAATACAGGTCGACCGTTCAGTCGTGCATCCGTCTGTCCAGGACGTTCCATTTATTTCTTTTGTAGGAGTATTTATCTCGTCACAAGCCCGGGAGAGTGCGTTATGTTTCAACAAGGTTCTTAATTGCAGCTTCCACCCTCCTGGCAAAGCTGGCTCATCGCTACGCCATATCCAGGCCAAGTCAGCTTTCAAGCTGCCGCTGTACGGGTTGTTCTCCGCTTAACTTGCAACGCTCCCTGGGGCTGGACGATCCGCATCTTTGATACGCGGATGGGCTTGTGTTCGCGAAGGGCGTCAACCACCGCTGCTCTATATATCAGATATCTTCTTGCCCCAAGTTGTCATAACGGCTAAGTTGTTCATGCTGCCACCGCTGGACGGACAAACACGGACACCACCTGCCTTCAAATCCTTCTGCAGAATTGCGAGGTATTTAGCTTTGCAGACCGACAACAAGCATAGAGTAGACCTCTCTCAAACAAGTTAAACTGGTTCTCGGCCAAATCTAATTCTCCCATAATGTCGACAATAGATACGGGGCCGGATCGTGGCCCGATCCTGCTTCCAATCTGCTGGACCTTGACGAGTCTATCGACCATCATGGTAGCGCTGAGATGGTACTGTCGTGTTAACTATCAGGCACGGGTATGGTGGGATGACTTTTGGATGACCATAGCACTGGTGGGTCCCTTAGCCACTTCTTATGAGTATGAACTGACAGTCTGGCAGTTGTTCGTCTGGGCTCAGAGTATAACATGGACAGTATATTCACACCTCGGTGGAACTTCGTATGCGCCGATGAGTGATCATGATATAGTCACCACGGCATTCCTAAGCTGGATCTCGCAGTGCTGGTCTATGGCCGCTCTAGTTTTCGGCAAGATGGCTGTCGCAGCACTGATTTTGCGACTTCAGTCGCCCGCCAAATGGCGCACCATTCTCCTTAAGGTACTCTGTATCATTGCTGTAGTGTGGGACTTGGTTGAGATCATTCTCATCTTCGTCCAATGCTCACCATCAGAAGCCCTCTGGAACCCCGAGGTACATGGCAAATGCTGGGATCCTAAGATCGTCACGTATAATGGCATCGCCGTTGCTTGTGAGTCCCTCAATGTGTAGTTTCACAGAGATGCACAGAGCTAACTAGTTCCTTATACAGCCTATCTGGCCTTCATGGATCTTGCGCTCGCAGTTATCCCCGTACACATGATCTGGGGCTTACAGATGCCGATGCAGCGGAAGATTGGCCTCTGCTTCCTGCTTAGCACAGGTGTTTTGTATGCTCGTAATGTATTCTAGAGTAGAATTCGACTAATGTGCTTACAGTGCTTTTGCCATGGCCGTCTTAAAGGCTGACACGATACCTGCGGACCTGAAGCGTAATACGGACTTTGTCCGCACCGCTGTGGTCCTCTTCATATTCAACTCATGTGAAGCCAATGCAGTCATCATCGCCGGTTGCATCCCAACCATTATGGGCATCTTTGACAAATTGCGCGGTCGCAGTCCGTATCCATCCAGCGGTCCTCGCAGTCATCTACTGCTGGGGAAGTCAGGAGGCGGCCACACTGCACCCAGCCAGTCGTATAAGCTCTCTAGCAAGGGCGTGAACACCGCCAGTAGCTTTGACGACGACGATCCCGGCAATAGATATCACTTCATCGCCAGCGCGTCGAAACGGGACAAAACCAACGTGGCTCGCACGACCATCCAAGTTACTCGCCAGTTTGATGTTGCCGACGAGGAGAAGGGTAGGATTGTGCAGGCCAATATGGAATCGGTGGCAGCACCAAGCCCCCATGGAAAGGCTTGACCATAGAGCACCTGTTTGCAAATCTAGGGATTAATATTGGAGGTTCTTCGTGTATTGTAGTCCGCTTTCACTATGTCGTATTTTGATGAATATTATCCACACTTTGCCGAGATGTCCTGGCTGCATGCAATGTGGTGACTGCTTAATCTAGTGTATCTAAACTACTCACAGGCTACTTTAGTCATACTAAACCTCTATTAATTAGAACGCTTTTGCTGCGCAATTGACACGATACAAAGTAAGTGAATGGGGGGTGTATACTAGACAGCAGCGTGCAATGACGCTTATTTATTTATCTCCTTTATACATGCGGAAAATTGTATAGAGAAGACATTCTTATTAAGTTGATCCAGTTATTTAAGTAGTCCAAATCTAGCTATTTTTGTATAATAATTTAGTATTATGAGTTCGAATCTACGACGTTCGAGTGCTGTCTTGTCTGGACTTTGCAATTTCACACGAGAGGTGCAGCAATGGACGGAGGAAGAGGATAGCCATATATTTCAAATTTCCGTGGTAAGATACTACGCATACCTAGGGATCCTGCCAAGCCATTACAAAGCTCCAGAACCCGAGAGCAATCTTGCAATGGCAAATTCTGCTCCGACCGTCGGTCCATCAACAGTGAACCGCATGCTGACCACCCACGGACTTTGTTCTAGGAACTTATACTTTTTGTTCCCGATCTCGAAGTGGAGAGTCTCAACTGTCTGCCCAAAAGACATAGATTTGGCGTTCGGGTCCCCTGCCAGCAAAGCCCCTAGCTCTTCGTTCAGGGTGGAGATCGCGGTGGCTGACATAGAGATCGCAATTCCTTCATCGTCAAGTGCTACCGCACGTATATTGGACCGCGCGAATTTCTTCGCATGGTCGACATACAGCCAGTCAGCTCCGGTAGGAATACTCATCGTGAATTTGGGCTCGAACCCCGGGACTGTCTCAAGAGTCCCATTTCCAAAAGTCTATGAGCAGTCAGTTAGTCCATCCAGCGAAACCAGTAGGCACACTGTCAGGTTCTACAACAAGCTAGGGCTACATTACAGCAATTATCAGATTAGCACCACTGTGTACCGTTCCTGCTCAAGGAGTTAGTTTCTATGGGTGCGAACGGATTCTGTGATGAGAACGCACCAACGCTGTGAGTGCCAGTGAGCTCGACCTGGGGGGTAGCATTAGAGAAGCCGAATGAGCATGTAAAATTAGAGCATACCTTCATCCGCAGCGCCGGCTGCGTACTAGGGAACGCGGTAGTCGTAGAACACATGACCGCCTAAAGATAGGAACGATGGCTAATAAAAAAAATGAATATCAGATGTCTGATATATGGAGGCCAATATTTTGCGCGTATACGAGATAGCAATACCCCTATTAGTTGTCAGGATGCACACCCACTATACTTTTGAGCTCTCCGTATATTTCTAAAGATGTACCCCATGTAAATGGAAATTGCTTACAGTTCTGAATTGAGCAAGAACGCCGAGTCACGTGGTAGTGATGCTAGCCAAGTGCTAAAGTTAATTCCGTATATTATGCCATTGCAAGATCCGTATAACTAAATCTCTAAATTGCCTCACTTGCAACTCAAACACGGGTCTCTTACGGTTCGATTGGGTACTCTAATATGGGTGCCAGGGATATCACGACACCTAGTGTGGAGCCGACAAACTACTTCCCTTTTCAGAAAGCACCTGTACTAGACGTGAACCTTATTTATATTACCGTTGATGGTTACCATCCTCTTCTTTACGGCGGGGGTGTTGTCGAGCATCCCCGGTTGCCACCCCTGTGAGACACAAGATCTGCACGATGCCGGGAATGACTTTCCAACATGTCCCAATCCTCGAAAGAGGGGTTGTACATGGCAATGTTCTTTTCCGGTCGCGCGTGGGATTCCTTGATCAGGCCGGTTTTTGACCACGTTTTTATTTATTTCGGGTCATTCAGCGAGCTATTTATATTCGGGCTGTTCAGCTCTCCTTATCCCGACACTAATGCTTTCGGCTCGTAGTCTCGGATTATGTGTAGCTTCAAGTGGCTTAGATTGCTCTCACTAGCGCGAGGCATACTATAATCCTATCGATGCTTCCGCTATCTGCGCCATTTTACTTTTCCTAGTTAGGAATTATGGTTCAAAAGTGGTGATATTCAGGTACAGCACATTAATTTCAGGAGATATCAGGGGACAACTTGCGACTGGGGAGTGGCCGACACTAAGCCTAAGCCGAAGTATCCCTGAAATATGTTACGACGACCATGCTGAGCCCCCGGACCTTTGTAAGTTCAGCACTCTAAATCAGATGATACGAAACCGAAACAACATGTTTCGTCCAGGCACCGTGGTTCACGCCACTCAAATTCGAGTATGCGTCGGATATTAGACTCCTGCACAGACGTGGCGTTTGATCAGGGCTATCTACGAGAGGCACAGTCGCTTTGATATCCAGGAATCAATGGCGACGCCTTCCTATTTGCCGACCCCCTAATCGTGCGTCGTCTACCACTCTATTCCACCCATCCAGTTCAAACCGCAATGTGATTTGTATCAAAAGAGAACTACTAGACGTGCCCCCCACGACTTGGAGGGATGGCATCGGATTGATTGATTCGGCCTTGTGTGAAAAGGTACAGTGACCTGTGCGTTACCCAGGCCCCAGAAAAGTCATGCATGGTATCAACGCCAGCCATATAGGTGCTACAGGTAGTAGGAGAACTCTAACATTCGGCGGGACTGAAAAATCCTTTTAACCTTGCAATTATTTGGTGTACAACGTCGAGCTAGATTGGCCTGCTATACGAAGCATCTCCTTGACGATGGGTTCGAGATCGATAATCTTCTTTGGGGATGCTTCCAAGGATATCGCTATTGAATTAAAAGCTTTCCTTTTGACCATCAATGAGGGTTCTGTACAGTCCAAATTCATCCACAACGTACACAAGACGCTCCGGGACGAGTGTTTGAAACTATCACTGCTCGAGAGATCGGAGTTCCCAGGATTAGATGACATCTATTCGCTCTTCAGACACTCTCAAGATGACGGTGACATCCATCCGGCGCTGCAAGCAGCCGAAATCGTTACACTGCAGCTTGGATCTTTCATAGCGTAAGTTTCTCTGGAATGAAGTGGAGAGCGACATTGAAACATTCTAATTACATATACAGAGCATATGAGCAAGATCATTCTGAGCCTTACCCCACTGCGTCAGAAAACATCATTATTGGTGTTTGTCTTGGGGAACTATCTGCAGCAGCAGTTAGTCTTGCCAGCAGCCTTACCCAACTCCTTCCGTTGGCGGTGGAATCCGTTCGTGTCGCCTTCAGAACAGGTATCATGGCAGACAGGGTTTCTCGGGAGCTGGAACGACCAGTTTCACCAAGACAGAAATGGTCTATTACCATATCGCGAGACAATAAAGCCTCCGAACAAGATTTTCTTGACAATATCCATAAAGAGATCGTGGGTTGCTCCCACCCTCGTTTTGTAACAGAGTTGATATATCTTAGGGCTTGCCTAGGCGCAGTCAAACATACATAAGCGCGTACGGTCCACATAGGGTGACTTTGAGTGGACCACCCGCTTCACTTAAACAGGTGACTCAGAAGCTGATCTCAAAACGCCCTAAAGTGAAGCTTTACGAATTGCCGATAAAAGTGCCATTTCATGCGGGGCATCTATTCTCTTCAGAGACCATCGATGAGATTCTGGATGTGCCCGAGACTTGTGGCATTTATGGCGATTCGGACTTTGACTCAGAATGCTGCACACTAATCAACGGGAGTAATGGGTCTTTATGCAAAGTACCAAGTAGGTTGGCGTTATTGAAAGAGGTCCTAGAGCATATTCTAATTCAGCCTGTCGACTGGGAGTTAATGTGTCAAGGCTGTCACAGAGTGCTATCGGGTTCTCAATGGCCCCTGTGGAACCTCCGACCATTTGGGGTCGTGTCAACCTTGGAGAGCCTAGCCTTATATTTGAATAAGGACAGCACATGTAAAGTCAAGGTAGATAATAATTTTTGGAAAGGCATCTATACGCAAACCAAACCAGCTAGAACGCCGCTTGCAATTGTTGGCATGGCTGGTAGATTTCCGGGTGCGAACAATCACAATGATTTATGGCAACTGCTTATGGAAGGCCGAGACTGTCATGAAAAGGTATGTTACACCGTGGATAAATGACCTCTTGTATTTGTCTAACTGCGGATAGATTCCCAAGTATCGCTTTGATCCAGAGACTGATCTATCTCAACCCGCGTACGGCTGTTTCATCGACTCACCGGGAATGTTTGACTCCAGATTTTTCAATATGTCCCCCACAGAAGCCTTGCAAACGGAGCCTGGTCAAAGAATTCTACTCACCACAGCCTATGAGGCTCTAGAGATGGCGGGATTTGTGCCGAATCGCACTGCTTCGACGCAGCTGGGAAGGGTTGGCACTTTCTACGGTCAGACAGTGGACGAATACAAGGAACAAAATATGCCAGCAGATATCGGTTCTTATTTCATCCCTGGAAGCTTGAGGGCATTTGGTCCAGTATGTTCTAGGTTAAATTACTCCGTTTATTTGGGCTCAAGACACTGATCGTGCTATAGGGTCGACTCAATCGTTTCTTTAAGTTCGGCGGTCCAGCGACCAGCATTGACACTGCTTGCTCATCAAGCTCTGTTGCCTTGAATGCGGCGTGCAGTGCTATATGGAATGGCGAATGCGATATGGCAATTGCTGGTGGTGCAAACATATTGGCTAGCCCCGATAATTACGTCGGCCTGAGCGCAGGCCACTTTCTCTCACCAACTGGAGGCTGCAAAACTTTTGATGACAATGCGGATGGCTATTGCAGGGCAGATGCGGTGGCTTCAGTGGTAATAAAGCGGCTCGATGCCGCAGAGGCTGATAATGATAACGTCTTGGGCGTTATACTCTCCGCAGCTACTAACTATTCAGCTGATGCAGTATCAATTACTCAGCCGCATGACCTGACCCAAAAGAGTTTATACAAACACGTTCTCGATCTTGCTGGTATTCAACCCTTTGATATCGATTATGTGGAAATGCACGGCACTGGGACGCAGGCAGGAGACGCTTGCGAGATGGAGTCTGTTACCTCCATCTTCGCTCCTGCTTCTCCACGCCGCCCTGAAGATTCGCCGCTATGGCTAAATGCAGTCAAGGCAAATATAGGCCACGGAGAGGCTGCATCCGGAGTTACTTCGCTGATAAAGGCTTTACTGGTCCTCCGCGAAGGATCCTTACCACCGCATATTGGGGTCAAAAGTCGGCTTAATCGAAATTTCATAAACCTTTCGGAGCGCAATGTACGCATACCGATGAGAAAGACGACTTTACCAACAAAAGAGATTGTCGGAAGCAAGCGTCGAATTCTTGTGAACAACTTCGGAGCAGCGGGAGGGAATACTGCAGTGATCGTCGAAGAACCCCCTGCGCGGCCCAAGGCAAACCAGATCATAAAGGATGATCGGTCGGATCATGTCATTAATATCACGGCGAAAACATTTAGTTCTTTGCGAGGAAACTCGCAAAGTATGCTTGAATACCTGGAATCGAATCCAAATGTCTCACTATCCGACCTATCCTACACAACTACCGCGCGACGTATCCAATATCGGCACCGGATTTCGCTCGTATGTTCTACTGTTCCTGAGTTAAAGGCCGGCCTGGAAACTGCTATCCAGCTTGGGGATTTTAAGGCTCCAGACAAAGTTTCGAATGTTATCTTTGCATTTACTGGACAAGGGACATTTTATACGTCGCTTGGTAAAGGGTTGTACAGATCATATTCTTCATTTAGAACCAGTATACGGAGGTTAAACAAGGTCGCACTCGATCATGGATTTCCATCATTTTTACCCATTGTGGATGGAACAGCAGATGAAGGCACGCCTCTGCGGCTCGTGCAACTACACATCTCGATCTTGGCTGTCCAAATCGGCTTGTTCCAATTTCTGGCCTCGCTGGGAGTACGAGCTGACCTGGTTATTGGTCATAGTCTTGGCGAATACGGCGCTTTGTAAGTATCATTTCGGGCACTACTCCACATTATGATAGTCTCATAGGTTCATGTTACTCCTTTCCCCGGCTATAATGGATAGGGCAATGGGCTCCAGTATTGATTTGGCTAACTATACACAGGTGTGCTAGTGGGATCTTAGCTCCGTCAGATGCTATTTACCTCGTCGGGAAACGTTCTGAGCTGCTGGAGAAGAAACTCCAAGCTAGCAGCCACAGTATGCTGGCCATCAAGGCCAGTGCAGAAACTATACTCGACACACTTCTTTACCCCGCCGAAATTGCTTGCATTAATGGCCCGAGCGATACAGTGTTGAGTGGACCGGCCACGGATATGTCCAAAGCTAGAGAGAAACTGAGGTCTTGTGGATTTAAGTGCACTGTCCTTGATATTCCATATGCATTCCACTCTTCCCAAGTTGATCCCATCCTAGACGAATTCGAGACAATTGCCAACGGGGTCAATTTTGAGAAGCCACGTATTCCATTGATATCAACTCTTCTCAATGATACAATCGATGATATCGGAGTCATTAGTCCAGGGTACCTCCGGAGGCAAACCAGGGAAACCGTGGACTTTGCCGGCTCAATCTACACAGCAAATGCTCGGGGTCACATTGATGCTAGCACCGTTTGGGTAGAAATTGGTCCCCATCCGCTGTGCATAAATATGGTTAAATCCATACTGGGACCTAAGGTGAAGGTAGTACCAACTCTCCGGAGGCAAGAAGAAAGTTTACGCTCTATGGCAAAGGCCGTATCAACGCTGTCTTCTCTCGGCGTGGACAGTGACTGGTCACGGTATCATCGCGACTACGAGTCGTGCCAAAGATTACTTGTTCTTCCAAGTTACTGTTTCGAAGAAAAGAACTACTGGATAAAAAGGCAATTGGTAAAGAACAGAGAAATCGATTCACTAGAAAGCGGCCCAGGAACCACGACAGTGCAGAAGCTCGTCTGGAAGAATTCTGTCGGTGATAGCCAGCATAGCATGCTATTCGAGAGCAATATGTCAGACCCAGACCTTCATGCTGCGATAGCAGGTCATTCTGTAAACGGGTCTGGGCTCGTTCCAGCCTCATTATACGGCGATATGGCCTTCACCATTGCGCGCTATATTCGCGACAATTATAATCTGCGCTGTAGCGGTAACGGAATGGAGATCTCTGACATGACCATCACGCATCCTATTACAATGCCACATGCTCGGCCTACTGAGTCGAGATTGCTGCGTATGCTGGTCTCAGCCAATCTCAACACGTGCCAAATCGAAATAAGCTTCGGGCGCCACGACTCCGAAAGGGACGAGACAAAATGGAGCGCCAAGTGTACTGTTCTCTACGGCGATGCGGAAGTTTGGGAATACAAGTGGTCGAAACTCTCATATCTGATCGAACACCGAATTAAAGAACTTGTGCTGGGCGTCTCAGCAGGAAACACTTCGAAGCTGCTTCGTGGAATGGTGTACCGGCTGTTCTCTACCTGCGTCGATTACAACACCAAATACCAGGCAATGCAAGAGGTTCTCATATGTGGAGAGGATCTCGAAGCCACAGCTTTGTTGAACCTCTACCGTGGGACAGAAGGAGGCAATTACTTCTGCAGCCCTTTCTGGATTGACGCCCTAGTTCATCTTGCAGGCTTTGTCATGAATGCGAATGATGCTGTCGATACACGTGACGCCATCTACATCTCTGGAGGGTGGAAGTCAATGCGACTCGCACGCACGATTGATCCCAGCGTCCCCTACCATGTCCATGTTAAGATGCACTGGGCGGGTGAAAAATCAGTGGCTGGTGATGTATCAGTATTGCAAGGGGATAGGATTGTGGCTTTCATTAACGATCTAAAATTTCAAAAAGTTCCCCTTGCGTTGCTAAATATCATCATACCGCCCACAATCTCTTGTGAGGAGAACGTACTCATTCACCCAAAAGTGGCGCTCAAGAAGCACCCTGCTGCACACGAGGCTATGTTAGCACAAATGCTTCAGGGCGGGAAGTGTATCCAGACGCCACTCGACAGACTTACTGGCCAAGTGTTCGAGATAATTGCAGAGCAAGTTGGGATCACGACGCAAGAGATCTACGAGATTAATAATTTCGTAGAGATAGGGATTGACTCTCTTCTTTCATTGCAGATTGCAGCCGCTGTGAAAGAGAAGCTAAGTCTTGAATTTGACAGCCATATGTTCTTGACACACACTACAGCGCAGAGGCTGAACAAGCACTTAACAACTGAATTCCAAGCTTTGGCGTCTCCCGCTTCTGAGTCTGTGCTTACGAACTCGGACACTGAGGAGTCCGTGAACTCAAACATTAGTTCTCTCTGCGCATCGGCAGAGGATGGGCTTCCATTACTACAGTCCATAATTGCCGAGCAGCTCGGTGTCGACGTGCATGAGCTCTTCGAAGTACAAGACCTCGCAGAGTTGGGCTTAGATTCTTTAATGAATATCCAGATCACTGCTATGCTCGAACAGCGATTTGGCATTAAGGTGAAGCCAGGTACTCTCACATCGATAGAAGAATTAATAGGCGCCACAGGATCTTCACCAGCAGCCCCAAGATTCGAAACGTTGGCGAAGGTCGGATCCGGTTACCAGCATCATCAACAGCAGCGATCGATCGTACTCCAAGGCCGCTCTGCTCAGGCAACGAGAACCATATTTCTGTTTCCCGATGGCAGTGGTTCGCCGGCCATCTATTCAAGGCTGGATTTCGCACCTGGCCAACTGATTGTTGCCCTGCAAAGCCCCTTCATCCGCAATCCGCGCGCCTTCAACCTCAGTATCGAGGCCATGGCGGGCCTCTGGGTCGAGGAAATCCAGAAGTATCACAAAAGAGGGCCTTACTTTCTGGTCGGATATTCTTGCGGGGGATATTATGCACTCGAGGCCGCGCGTCAACTGCTGGCAGCAGGCGCCGAGATTGGGCATCTACTACTCATCGACTCTCCCAGCCCACTGGAGTACGAGGCAATGCCAGCAGCTCTGCCAGCCTGGCTATCGCAGCAGGGCATCCTAGGCTCAAAAGACAGCACAAATGAAAATTTAGAGCAGCATTTTGTATCCACAATCAAGGCAATAAATGCCTATTGCCCGGTGCCGGTTAGGACAACTGTTTCGCCAATTCGCGTCACTGTTATTTGGGCATCATACAATGTACCGCCCTGCCTCGACACAGTCAGGCAGCAGCTGCCCGATAATGTGCGGATGACTGGCTTGACAGAGTGGCTTCTGCAGCGTCCGAACGTTATGTGTCTCGATGCGGACGGGTGGCAGAAGCTGCTTCCAGACGGAGATTTTGATGTCAAATTCACTCCAGGTCATCACTTCAGTGTGTTGAATTTGCCAAATGTATGCTCGAACAATTTCCCATCTCTATTCCTGTTAGCGCACTACTAATAAAGTAAATAGTGTCGTAAACTGAGCAATCTGATCAATGAGACACTTTCTATGACGAACTGAATACTAGGGTTGTGGGATACCAAGTAGATATGCAGTAAATCTATTGCTGCACCAAGAGACTTACAGTCACATTACTTCTTCTCAATTAACTCTATGATCGCAAAGGCAGCTATAATTACTATTAGCGATCTCTGGTGAAATATTTAGCACTTTAGAAGCCTATTACCTGTCCCTCGAGTGGAGACTAAAGCTTTCAATGTATGTGGAGCACTAAATAATCTCCACTATAGTATTGCGTGCTACTTAGATTCTAGTCGACGCTGATTGCTCAATCCCAAGAAGTATGTCCTTCATTTTCATAGTGTAACAATCTACGCATACAGACGAGGTTGGGTTTCCGGACTTTGAAAATGGCCCAGTGGCTGGCTGGATCACAGTATTGTAATATATTCGTGTTGATATTAACTCATATAACGAGACATACTGTGAACCCGCCTTGATCGCCGACAAGGACGGTGTTGGAGCCTCAACCGAGCTCCTCGTGCCTGCGTCGGTCCTGGCGGTCTTTCCGGAACGCGACGTATTTCGGTATGTCGCGCATCAATCTGGGGATTTATTCTCGGATTAGTCACGCTTATTGCGGGAATTATCATCTTTATCAAATGGGGGCCTTATTGCAATGGTCAGACAATAGGCAGTGGTCGAGAAAAGGGTTTGGGCGACAATGTGAACCCAAACACCGTTGAACGAAACGCGGAGATCAGTCTCATAGTTATTGGTGTGGTCTTATCTACTTGAAGGTTCGGTACTGGAGAAAACGGCTGAGGCAAAAGAGAGAGGCGCGAGCGAGCTCTGACGGCAATGATGATACCAACGCTTAATGTCAAATGCCAATATTGACTAGGCTTCTTTCTTTAGCTCACACTGATTTCCCAACTAAATAGCATACATTGGCCAAGTTCCTCAGCAATGAAGAGGCCATCGCCATTAAAGCCCATATCCTATGAACTTACTGCCAACCCTATGTTTAAAGTATTAAAGTTAAGCAGCTGCTTTGCCTGCTTTTGGCAGGCGCTTGCGGGCCGGGCCTGATGCAAACGCTATGATTACTTTTTGCAACTCGTTCTTAGCTAAGTGGCCGCTTAGGATGGTGTGTTGGCGGAACGCTCTTACAGGCTACCTCGGATAGCCTTTTTATCCCTTGTGCCTTCTTCTCGAAAAATGCTTTCTACCTGTAAAGTGTAATTATAAAATATACGACAAGGAGATGCTTGCAATTATCCGCCGTCTCGAGGAGTGGGAACCCGAATTACAAGGGTTGCAGAATTTGAAATACTCTCGGACCACAAGAACTTAGAGTGTTTTTGAGTCAACGACTGCGAGAGATCTGTAAGAAGATTTCTTATTTTATTGATTTATGTTATGTGAATTCATAGATTACATAAGTCAACAAAATAACTCCTATTGCAGAGAGAACTGTGAGCCGGATAATATTATTCCGGGACTCGCGTGCCCGCATTTTTAAAAAACTCAAACGGAACTCACGCCCCCGCTTCTGAAATTCAGGATCTTCTAATAGAGAAAGATCGCACCTAATACCTTTATCTACTACTAGGATAGCCCTCCTTGTAATTGCTCCCTGGAGATTTGCGACCGCATCTTCCCTGCCCTCCAGAACTGTTCCTTCCTGTATAACTAGCTCCTTCAGTTCCGGGTTGGAACAGTTAGAGCTCTCTCCGCCGCAGTTTTTGTGATCTTCCATTTATTAGATGCTCTCGAGAAATCGCTACTTGGACTTGACAGGTTCACGACCAGGGTGTAGCTGAATGGTGTCCAGGGATATAGTGGAAGTGGTTGTAGTACGTGTCGGTAACTTCTGGGAAGTAGAACGATAGTGTTGCTGGTTTCTGGCGAGGAACAAGATGGCGTAGTGAGGGAAAGCCGCGGAGGAAGTAGAGGCTAGTCTGTCTATATGAGTTCATCCAACAAGTTGCCATTGGCAGAGGATGAGAGGAGGTTCAAGCCTCGGAAGTTACAACTTCGTTAGCTAACCCAATACAGGAATAGCCCAAAAGCAGAATCACAGGTTTCGTGATACACGGCAAACCAGCGCCCGCAAGAATCATGTGATGCCGTGGCGGAAACCCTTCTGGGCGAGGGCAAGAACTAGTGTGGTTCCGCCCGTGCCTGGGCTCGCATTACATTCGCACCCCTTAAAGACCTCCGGCGGTAAGATTGCCTTGGCGATTTTGTTTTACGGTGAGCAGTGTAGATGGCGTTACTCTATGGTGCTGACCTCTAGTAGACCCGTGCCGGTTCGTCCCTTTTCTTGGTCAGCTGAGTCAGACTGTGTCCTTTGCCTAATATCTGATCAAGGAACGGGAATTCGAGAATGTGAGAGTTCCGTTGTATCTTTAGATGAATACCATGCTTAATTTTGGTAGGTTAGTTTGTTCGGAGAAAGTGCTGGTGGGATGCTAATCCTAACTCTTCTGCTCCACGCATCCCACCCACACCCAAAGGTGCCACCCTTCACCATGCAAGCCGGGCACAAGTTTAACTGGGCGCTACTTATTTCAGCTGCCGAGCCAGTGAAAATATCTACAGGTTCAATGGCTAGTAAGCTGACAAAGATGCCCTTAAGCCAGATATACTCTCTAGCCTGTGGGCCACTCTCGAAGCGAACCATGATCCAGAGGTAGAATAGTAAACCAATGGCTTACTCCAATACTCAGATTGGAAGAGAGCTGGCACGAGAACATGCCAGTGAATGACATTCACTACTACTGTTGGGGACTATGAATTACATCGCGATGATATTTTACAGATCTCCGAGGTTATTAAGGTACATAGGCTTTTAGTCCGACTATAACTTTATTAATATAGATTATTAGAGAAATTATAAGGGTTCAGTCAATGCTCGCGTGTTCTCAGAAACGGTTCACGTAGCGTATGTCATGGAAATGATGATGCAAAAGCCACTTTCGGCGTATTCTCTCGCGGTAATTGACTGGACTAGGAAAGCATAGTAGTACATGACAAAGAAGTTACGGTGTGAAGTAGCCTGCCCAAGGCTAGCACCATAATATACCATGCATAGAGCCGCTGCCCTCCCTGTCACCGTTCTTTCGTTGTCCTTATATCTCATGCGTGCCTTAGTCCTCTCTATGAACCTGTGGATCAAGTACCCTTAGACTAAATTACCTAGCCTCTTCCCCAATAGAAGACTCGTATGTATTGCCCGTATATTCTCAAAGAAGCACGCTTTGAGCTACTGTTTGATTCTCAATATATTCGTACCGTTTGTAACTGACTTACGACTATATTTGCACCCTGAATTGCTATATTCTACGTAAATAAATCTCCCGCTCAGGCACTAATTAATTAACCTGCTACCTTCGACGGTAAGGAGGCCTACCTATTCACTTAGCTTCCTAACTTGTCGTGTTCTTAGATGGCCAGCCATTCGCACGTCCCAGTCAGCTAACATTTCAAAGTGAGGACGACAAGGCACATGGCTCTGGAGGGGATGCTGCAGTCAGCGACCTACCAGAATTTTGGGACGAAAAGGATGGGAGCCTATAGTCTTTGATTTTAACGATGCGACTGACCACTTCCGCCCATTTGATATATATTATAACGCAGAGATTTGCAAAACTTTTCATGACGATGCATTGAGTGGAATGCTCCAGATAATGGTTAAGATTATATTCCAGTCTTGACTACGCCCTCTTTTTCACCATCATTAATACACCTCGAAAAACCACCTTAACCATCTCCTTGCCTTCTTCCACACCCGCTTCGTGCAACAAGCTCGCAATAACCCTAACTAGCCTCTTCACAATATCTTTCTCCGTCCCAGCCTCTTCGGGGTGCGCATCCCGCCACCGCTGCACCTGACTCATAGTCCCCCAAATCTTCTCAATCACCTCCAGGTCCATCTCTGCCCCGCTACTCTCTAATAACTCCCCGGTCCCATCCTCCGGTCCCCACTCCTTCCGGAAATAAAATTCCTTATCAAACTCCGCGATAGGAGGTGCCACCGTCCATGGAAGTGGAAGATCGACATAGAGATTTAAAGCGAGACGGTTGCCGGGTTCATAGTAGGGTTGTAGCTCGCTATCATCCAAGGTTTTCAATGCGGCTTCGATAGAGGCCGCGTTGGGCGTTGAGGCGTGCGTTTTCGCGGAGCCAACTGTCCATAGAGCAACGGTGCCTCCGGGTTTGAGGACGCAGGCTGCTCGCTGCCAGAAGTGGGGCATGTTAAACCCTCCATTTAATCAGCATCTACAGCTAGGCATATAAGGCTTGGAACCATCTTAGTTCTTAAGATTAGAGAAAGCAATGGATAACGGCTTCCAAGACAGCTTCTAGCCTCTTGGCCTTTATATAAGACAAAGAGTGAGGGAAACTGATGACAGTTTATGAGGGGGGGATCCTTACAATGCGCAGCCGTGGCAGCTGTAATCAAATCCACGCTCCCCTCTTCAATTCTCGGTTCAAGGTGCGACCCTAGCTGCTCAGCACTCGAAATTTCATACTGAATCTTGTCACCATTTCCCGACGTTCCTCCCAATAATCTCGCATTCTGTATCATACCTTCTGACGGATCAAGACCCACAACATGCTGGAAATGAGGCGCAAGCGCTCGAGTAACGGTGCCTGGCCCGCAGCCGATGTCGAGGAGGGAGTTCAGCTGGCCACCAGCGGAGGTGTGATGAGAGAGGATGGTTTTATAAAGAGTGGGATGGTAGCCGCCGCGATTTTGCGCATAGTTGGCGCCTTGGGAGGGAGTGAAATTTGTAAATGTCTTTTCAGTGACGGGAGGGGGCGGAGACATAGTGATGGGCAGTGGGAAGTATTGTCTGTATTACAGTGTACCTTTGACGTGAAGGGAGGATTTTGACATGGTGTGTAAGCTTGCAATGTACCTTGGATATTGACTTTGGGAAAAGGATCAGTTATATCGCCGCCACCTTTCCTGTTTTGAAAAGTTACTCGACGAAATGTTACATAAGATTCTGCAAGCCATCAAATATTCGAAAGCTTTTAGGGATAATCATAAATACAAAAGTATAATAGTTAGAAGGTTAAAGGTTAGGGTTAGTTAGGATTAGCCGTAAGGAGGCAGTCGAAGCGAGCCGATTAGTGACAATAACAATAATAATCACTCTCGCAGAGTCGCTTGCACTGTACGAGTGGAGGATCGGAGTATTAATTATATGGAGCCAATCGGAACCAGCAGTAGAATTCGGTCATACTACTAGCAGGGATATAATGGCAAATCTTCTATTGGAGGGGAAACAACAATATACGAAGTTCAACAAGAACCTTTTGAATGCTCCACAGTCTGACCGCCTAGATGCACGAATTTCGGCATTTCTGTCGTGTTAGGTTCACGATCTGACCCAGCTACTTAAATTGGCTGGTGCAGGGTGCAGAACTTGGTAAGCTTACCTAAGATCGTATACTTCCACAGAACATTGCAGATGTACCGATTGTGCCCGGCATTGGTGCCAACAAAGGAAATTCATAGCCGTAAATTTCAGTATAAGAAGAGGCATCTGGCACTCTTTCTGCTGGTAATCAGAGAGCTAAATTTGCAGGAACTTCAATTTATAAGTCATAGTATTATTATATACTTATCCCATAACACCACCATAACTTAAGCAGTCATGCAGTTCCAAATCGCCCAAGCCATCCTCGTTTTAATGGTTTCCTTCTCTGCAGCCAGTCCTGCCCCCGCACCGAATCCCGTTATCGCCGCTATCGCTTCTACTACCTCTCCTCCTCCTACCAGCACATCGTGTGCTTCTAGTAGGTCTTTGTAATTTCATGTTCCTGACGATCACTAATTTCCCTACTTAGGCTCCTTCATATGCGCTAATAATAATGCTCAAATTGATGTCTGCAACGGTGGAACATTTGTTCTTGCTGCAAAATGTGGAGGCGCGGGATGCTGCAGCGTTGTAGCTGGAGTTCCGCACTGCCTCTGCTAAAGTAGGTGTCTCATTGTGAAAGACAATAACCTCACCTGACTTAACTAGAGGCGCCTCGGAAGCGATATGGATTATACTGCGTATCCAATATATTAGCGCTAGTACAACGATGCTTTTGGGCTAGACTATAGTCAAATCTAATTGAGATTTTAATTGGGGCTCAAAATGTCAAAGAGCCCTTTTGAATCTTGCTGGACCTTTATATGTTGCAGATATAATTGAAATTGTTCTACATACACTATACAGCTACCATGTTGACAAGCCTGCCAGTACGATACTAAGCCATGCATTGCCTTGTCTGTGATGTTCATGTATAATCTTCTGCATCTGTGACATTAGAATCCTCAATTACCGTCGGACTTGTCACCTTCGTGTTCTCGGCAGATTTTGTCCCAGACTTCCAGCTATCTCTCGTGAGGTTTCATATACATGACATACCGTCGTTGGCAAAAAAAGGCTTCCCCTTCGCCTTCGATTTCAAGTCAGGGATGACCGGAATAATTAACCCGATATCATGATTAAGTTCACTAAGTCCCTTGCTACGAGAACCAGCCAATGACATCTAATTCAGAGCTCAAGCAGCAAGAGCAAAACTCCAGTCAATAACAACATGAGATAATAAAAATAACGCACTTGAAAAAGATAGACAATGCAATATGTTACGGCAATGTTTTTACGCAGCGAGATCACTGGTATTATTATGATGCTGAACCACTTGGCTAGGAGCTATGATTTTCCGGGGGCATTCTCCTCACACCCGTATTGACATGGGAGCCTTCTGTCGGGACTTTTCTCAAGGGAGCGTATTCCTGAAACTGCTCTCCCAGAAGCTTTCTCCTCGCAGTTTTATTCTCCTGGGAGCGTCCTCCTGGAATCCCTACTCTCCTAAAAGATCTGACCTAGTCGCTATAATAACCGAGGAACATTCTACCCGGAAGCCCTGCTTCCCATTAAGGATATTTTTAGCATTGATGAATCTGACTAAAATGGTCAGAACATCGTTAGCTCCGTTCCATTAAGGATACTTTTAGCATTGATGTTCTGGCCAAAAAGGTCAGAACATCATTAGTTCCATTCTTCGGGCCAACCTTAACACGGCTGAGCCTTGTATCAAAACCTCCTCTCCTCCTTAAACTCAAAAAGGCAGACATATATCTCTAGCAAATCTAACTGTTTGTACTGTAGCATCTTCATTCTTGGCAAAAGCTTAGCCTTCAAACTTATAGATTATAACCAAGCTTGGAAACTCGCAGAGCAGCCACAAGTAGCAAGCAGAATCCTCTTATATATTTCATTAGCTAACTGGAGACAGTCATTTATAGAGTATGAAGCCCCAGGACAACCGCAGAGAATGACGTCAAACACGCTGAAGTAAGACACAAGAAAATGTCCCTGCATGGAAGACGGGCAGACGGGGATAACTATCTGGGAATGAGTCCTGGCTGGCACAGGTTGTGGGAACAGATTTGGGATTCCTGGCGGGGCAAGGGGGTCTTTTCGGGCCCCTCGCTAAAAGTTGACGATATCTGGTGAAATGGGTGAGCAGGCCTTAGCAGACATGAGCCAGCCTGAGCAAAGGCGGCGCGAGATCACGTGAACTTGATGGTTGTGAGGTGTCGAGATTCCGGCCAGGAAACAGCTAATTCTCTGGCTGCGTCAATTCGCTTCCGGCCCGAGGTTATCAGCCACCGCGCGCCCGGGAGATCTCCGAGTCCTGGAACACTTTTCGTTCCAGGGTGCATGTTGAGACTGTGCCATCGCCCCGTTTAGAACCAATCTTTTTCATTTGCTGCGTCAGCCTCCAAGCTAAAACGAGAATGAAATAACCAGGGGCGCCTTTTATCGACATGAAAACCCCACCAGAGTCGTGATCCTAGAAAAGGACATAATTCGACTGCTAATATATTATTTGGATAAAAGCAGATGGCCAGCATGGCTCTTAAAAAGCCAAACCGAGATATTCATTTGTACTTAGAGCTACACAGAGACTGGATATATGATCTCTACTCTAATTATGGCTGGAAACTGGACGAGATCCACGAGGCATTGGTGCATCACCGAGACCCGTGGATCAGGTCAGTTACCCAATACTTCGACACCAAGGCAGCAAAATTTCTCTGACTAGCGATGTATAGTGCGAGCAAACTCAGGTCACACATGTTAACTTGGAAACAAAAAGAAATGCCTCAAGTGTGGCCGGAGCCACAACCACCAAAGATACTTGACCGAATCGCCCCGCGACCTCCTACGATATCGAGCCTGAATCACTTATCAATGCCAACATCTCTAACCCCTTATCAGGCATGTCTTAATACAGCAATCCACCATTCTGCGCCAGCAAAATTAATGTCTACTTCTACAATGGGCGTGGGAATGGCAATGTCTTCGTACCCTATGTGAGTTTCCTAATTACCATCTTGAATATCTTGTGTCGCAAAGACTAATCGCATACTAGGAAGCAAATTTATAGTCCGTTTTACACTCCAACCAATGCTGAAAATAGCTCGCACAGGCAACAGCATCCAATGCCTAACTGCCAGCTAGATCAGCACCGGGATGCACGTAATGACCCTTCTGGCACCCCGACATTCCAAACACCGCGTCATGTGTTCCATGACTATCTGGCGCCACCTGTCAATGAGCAATCCAGTGATGATGCCAATCTCGAACCCCAAATGGGAAGCATTTGTATCTACTGCGGTCACGTCGTTGGTGGAAGGAAATGTCGCTGTGGAGACTTTGGATGAGTGCGATATACAGGTAATACATCCTGTTCCATAGAATCATGCTTAGGTACTAAAATATTAATGATTGATTTCGCGTACAAGAGCTATAACTAAACCGTTTGACAGCTTTGCTAGTAAGTACAAAGAAGTCCACAGGGACCGAAGTCAAGTTATCCCGGCCAAACTCTTGCATTAACGTGCGACTACGGGAGAAACACTGATGGTAATTCGAGAGCGCTTTCCTCAGTGAGAATGGGCGCCTTATGAGCCGATAAAAGGAGCAATATCGAGGCAGATACAACCGTTATATCGGACTCCGAAAGTAGCGGTGACTGCAGTATGGATGTCTTCTTCGTATCTCCCTTCACTTGATCACTGCTAGTGTTAACCTCTCAAAACACCGTGGCTTCAAGACGTTACGGATATTGAACGTCGTGAACAACGAAGAGCTATCCCTAGTGCCGGAAATCAGTGGGATTATCGATCCTCTCGTTCCTAGACTAGTCTACTAGAGGCGATAGGGAATCAGAGAACCTTGCTTCGGAGCCCATCTTGTCCTTGATTCTGATGCATGCTCCCGAAATTGAGCAGTACATATAAAGGCTCTAGTAGTACGGGGGGACAGCATCTCATACTCTTCAAGCAAAATTAAGCATCAAATCCAATTAGCAATTCTGCGCAAGACAGTCCTCAATCTCCTTCCTGTATTTCTCACTTAGCGCTCTTCTGTTCAACTTTTGTGTCGCAGTCACCATGCCCTATTACGAGGCAAGTTAGTCTCATATTTCAGCAATATGCCAGGAGTAGCTCACATTTGCAGGAGTCCACTCCTCATCCACAACAACAGCTCCCGAGACGATCTCCATGGGAGTCAATCCAGCTGTTCTTCCAGTGACTTGCAGTTCCTTCAGTATCCTTGCCCTGACAGTCTTATTACGCACCACATCACCATCGGACAGACTCAACTCTGTGGCAAGCGCCTTCAAGACTGGCTCGGAGAGAGTGGTAATGGCAATGGGTCGTGAATGCTGCGAAGATGCATAGATGCAGACATTTTGAATAGTTGGTGCTGCACGGTACACCGATTCAAGCTGGAGGAAAGTCAGTGACAAGAGCATCGTGACGACCTAAAAGATCGATACCTTCTCTAAAGCAACGTATTCACCACCGAGCATCTTAACCAAATTTTTCTTCCTATCAATCACTTTCAGCTGACCATCCTTGTCCCATTCGCCAATGTCACCAGTGTAGAACCAGCCTTGGTCGTCCATAGCCTTCGCTGTCTCTTCAGGATTGTTATAGTAGCCTTTCATGACTGCCGGACCACGAACGAGGATCTCGCCTTGAGGTGGATTGCGGTCAGTGAAGTACGAGAGTTCTGGTATTGAAACTAGCTTGACCTCGACGCAGGAAGGTGGTTCACCATGGGCAGTGGCACTATATGCCTGCGGGTCCTGAATGACGCCCATTGCGGTTGTTTCTGTCAGCCCATATCCATTTACCATAGGTGTGATCACTAAAGAGATGAATTTAAGCGTATCCTCGGATATGGCACTGCTTCCATTGAAACAGAACCTGAGTCGCCCACCAGTGGCTTCCTTGGGGGCTTTGAACACTATCCTGTCAAGGATCCCAGAGCCGGGAAGACCTCGATCCATCAAAAAGCTCTTAAGGTAATAACCAGCCCAGAATAATGTCCTACTGATAGCACCGGCCTTCTCGACTCGAGTAAGAAGACCCTTCTTGATCGATTCCCACACTGCTGGGACTCCAACAAGAACAGTGGGTCGAAATTCGCGGATATCACCTACGCAGTTACGGACACTCGTATCTGAGAGAGTACGAGGACTACCGTATCCGAGCGTGCCTCCAATATAGAGCACTAGATTCTCGACCACGAACTCAAAAATATGCGCCAATGGTAAATACGCTAGGACATTCTCCCTCTGGTCAATAATATCTCCTAAGATCACGTGGGCTCCAGACACTGAGCAACCATTCGTCAGAATATGGCTCTTGGATTTGTGGTTTCGGAAGGATCTTACCGGCCGCTACCACTGCGCTATGGGCCAATGGTACGCCCTTTGGAGGACCCGTGGAACCAGAGGTAAACATAATGCACGCAATATCAGATGCAGACGGGGGAACAGGCTCGACTTGATTATCTGCCCCAAGTTGAAGAAGCTCTTCGATGCTGATAATCGTCAGATTATCGCGGGCGGCTTTGAGATTGTCGATGTCTTCTTGTTTCAACTTATTGTGACTTTCGCTATTGTAAATAACCACCTCGACCTCTTTGATATGTTTCACAGAGTTCATAATGGTGGAGAGAAGGTGCGGATCGGTGTAGATAGCTTTGGCTTTAGTTGCTTGGATTGTATATTCGACGCCAGCCTCCCCAAGCGTATCGTAAGCGGTAACAATAGGTATGGACTGGGACATACAGCCGTGAGCCATGGAGAGCCAATTTGGACTAATCACTGGTCAGTCATAGTACGATTATACTTTTACAGTAATCCCACGTAGTTTGGGCAAATAAATGCACTTTATCACTGGGATTGAGGCCTAGCTTCCTCAGCCCCGCTCCAAGCTGGAGTACGAGTGCCGCGTATTGATTGTAGGAGCGATATGTGTACGGGCCAAGTTCGTAGTATGTCCACTTCTTTTCGACCTCCGTTTCCTCCCCATCAACTGTACGTTTGGTTTTCTTGACTTCTTCATGGGTTCGAATGAGCTTTCGATCCCCAACGGCCGCCTTAGCACCCCAACGCTTCGCTCCCTGCAGAACAATGTCGAGCACGGTGGCAATCTCAGGATCTGGTTGAGTAGTCAGTTTATCTGGGCACCGCGCATTACGTCGCGGAATAGCTTCGCCCGCAACTGGCTCGGAGCCTGGAGCGTCCACCGTGAATGGGGGCTTGCGGATCATTCGTGGTTCTAGGGCTCGTGGAACCGCCATTTGGTGCTGTTGTGATTCTATCTGTACTCTATGGCACGGAATAATGAGATTGTTAAGGCAAGTGGTTTAAAGAGTAATTCTGTTGAATCAGGTGACAATGACACACGAAACTCTCCTCTGGTAATTCGGGAAAGGTATCATAGTAGTTGGCTCGCTTATGTTGCCTCGGTCCTCTACGCGACCCCCGCCCGACACATGGAATGGCTCCACTAATATTATATCCAGCCAATACATTTTATTTTTTTAACCTCTCCTCCAATGAGTTGCATCTGAATCCTTACACGTTGAGTTCACGGACTACTATGTGTTGGGACCGGCTATCTGGGATGATCTTTTCTGTATATGGGGCTGGTAAGAGCTTGTTGGGGTAGCCTATACTCATGGCCTTACGGCTAGCGAAGAAAGGATTATGCCTGAGAGCTCTAGTGCGGGAGGGATTGATACATTTGCGTTAGTAAGTACCTGAATCACGGATCCTGGCTAAAACACTACCAGATGGATTATTGCAGTGATGAAGGCGGTTAACTGTTGGGGCAAGGGGCTTGGGCTTGAGGACGGTCGCGTTATAATCATGAAATGAACGCGACATTGAAGAGCACGCAGAAATTTGGGGGCTTGTTTCATTGTGTGGGGAGATATTTATCAAAAACTGTTATAAAGATCGAAGATCAAGAATAGCGACAGTATGGACAAATGCATCAACAAGTCAAACAAGAATCCCACTATACAATACCGAGACCAAAACGCGAGCAGGGAAACATACAGAGACACGCGAACTCAAGGGAAATTAGCTATCTGCCTCATGCAACCTAACAAGAACCTGCTTGGGGGCACTAGTAACACTATAATGGTGAATAGGCTCAATCTGATCTTCACAATTCTCCATCCTGTCGAATTTCTGTATCAGTCTCGTTAGGACGTAGCCGACCTCGGTGAGGGCAAACTGTTGGCCGAGGCAAATCCTAGGGCCCCCATTGAAGGGTAGATACTCCCACCCGACCTTTTTATCAGCCCAGCGATCTGGGTTAAAGATTGCGGCATCTTTTCCCCAAATATCTTCTCGGCGTTGCATCACATAGACAGAATAACCAACTTCTTGGCCCTTTTTGACATACACCGGGCTTGTCCCATCTGGTCCTCCTCCGAGGGGTATGGTTGTGTCTCGAGTAGCTTGGCGAACATTCAAAGGAACAGACGGAAATAGCCGCAATGCCTCCTTCATTACATATTGTAAATATGTACAGGCCTTGAGGCTGGAAAATGTAATAGCGCGAGGTTTATTGTACGTGCCAAATGCTTCAAGAATTAACGTCCTCAATTTGTTATAGATAGCGGGATGGCGAGCCAAGCTCCAGCAGGTCCACCCTAGTAGACCGGCAGTAGTATCTCTCCCGGCAAGTAAAATGTTCAGAAGCTGACTGCGCAGCTCAATTGGATCTTTAGTTGTCTTTGCGAGCTCTCGCAGAAAGACATACCTAACTTTCTCTTCATCAACGGGTTCGTCGGCTTGCTGCAGAGCAAGACTGACATAGTGGTCTGCAAATTGGTGGACTTGCTGGCAGTCTTTTTCAAACTGTTTGGGGCTGTAAAGCCAGTAAAAATCCGAAAGTCGAGAACGAACGCCAAGCACAGCAGTGCCACGATCAAAGGCATCTGCTAGAGAATTCGAATTGAACTGTTCGTTGAGCATCCAAGTCTTCTCACTCGGCGGTATCTGGGACTGTATGCTTTGTCCGAAGAGAAATTCTGTTGCAGAATCGATAGTAAGGCGGAAGAATAGTGGGCTTAGATCAATTTGAGGAGTCCATCCAGACTGAGTGGAAAGGTGCCTGAACATGTGCTGAACATGAGTCTCTTCCAAGTTAAGATCGGCGACCTGATCTCGACTAAATTGCGGCCGAAGAAGCGCCCGAGAATGCTCCCTATATGAGTTGCTGCTTAACTTCTGGGCAAAGAATGACGCATCGCGGCTACTACGAGCCGAAATGAAAGCTCCCGTGGGAATTAGGCGTGCTCACTTACCATACTTCACCATCACCAGTAAAGATACCAACCCCAAGCATAGGAGCGAAATTCAGACGCCTCAGGGCCCCAATCTCAAAATCACTGAACTGAGTCGCCAGTATGGCCTGTATATTTCGGGGATCTGCAGTGGCGATCTGTGGTATCCCAAGGATGCTCTGCTCGAATGTATACGTTCCTTGTTCCCGGAAGATTTTCTCAATCTCATTTGGAACCTGGCCCCTCCTATCGGCCTCGATCAGCCGCATCACATTATCAATGCCCAAAGGAAGCTTTTGCCCTCTGGCGTGTGGCGGCTTGCAGCCCAGAGCCTCGGCGCGTTTCGCATGTGATCGTTGCGTCTTCACACGCTGGAAGAGCAGTAGAAGACAGTACGAGAGCGCCAGGGACGATGAGATATAAACGAAGTACGGCATGTCCGAGTTTAGGATTACTTTAGATGCTCGCGGATGGAATGGGATGACGGTTGATGATGAAAAGACCTAAAACCACGTGAAAGTGTAGTTGAGACATGATGAAGCGCATTCGCTTCATTTCTAAACTAGTGGCGCAAACCCCTATTGAGGTTAGATCGTGGAAGAGATGTTACGTATGTTTCCGTGTTTTAGCATATAAACCGATGCGCTTCGGGAATACGCCTAAAGTCGTGTGACGACGCTAGACAGGGGCATTCTGGCATGCGCAAGTTGCGGTGCAATGACTATAACTCCAGTGATCACTCTAGGCTCTATGCGCTATAAAATTAGGGCTTCCAAGCCTGTAGCTCGCTAAATTTACAGTGAGTTCGGTTCGGAGCAACTTGTCAGTGAGACTAGTTGTCAACGGATTAGGTCAATCCGTGTCTAGCCCAACAATACGAATTTTGACGAGTATTTCGTATAATAAGTCTCTCTGTGAAAATCCCGAGTCGTTGCACTCCCAGTAGACGGCTTTTTAAATGAAGCTTTGTCTTTCCAGTCGACATTTCGGTGACAATACAATATTGGAAATATTCTGGACCTACTGGACTAAGGGTCGAGTGCCAAGATCGGGGCGGGGTTAAGCTACCAAATAAGATGCGGATCAGTAATACAGAGCTCATTTCTCCTTCTAGCCAATAACTTAACTTAGCAACATACCTCATGACCTAAACAACCAGCTCAGGACGGTGCGGATTAACTTCTATCCGCGCTCATTGCCCGAATCAGGCCGCAAGGCACAATAAAATGGAAAGCTGCCTAGCATCAACCGCACGAGGCTGACGGTTAGAGCATCTAGAATCCTCGATCAAGACAGGAAGAATATCCTGTTACTACCAATAGCCGACAGTCGATCGCGTGAAAGTAGTGCCCTTCTACTAGTATCTATCTTCCTTGTCACGCTTTCCGCCGTCATCAATGATCTCCATGCCCAAAAAATGCGACTCTTGAAATGGGATGATGATGGCGAGTTTTCCTTGACTATGCCACTTGTTGGCGACAATATCCCTCCATATGCTATACTGTCACACACTTGGGGACCTGATACCGAAGAGGTTACCTTTACAGACTTGGCAAACCGTACTGGGAAGGACAAGGAAGGCTATGGAAAGATTCGGTTCTGTGCAAAACAAGCAAGATATGATGGCCTACAATTCTTCTGGGTCGATACGTGCTGCATCGACAAATCAAATAACAATGAGCTTTCAGAAGCGATAAATTCTATGTTTCGGTGGTACCACGATGCAGCACGTTGCTATGTATACCTGTCACATCTTTCGATCACTGCCCAATCTGAATCAGAGTTTAGGGCAAGTAGATGGTTTACTCGAGGTTGGACGCTCCAAGAGCTTCTTGCTCCAACGTCTGTCGAATTTTTCACGCAAGAGGGTCAGCGAATTGGGGACAAGAGATCGTTAGAGCAACAAATCCACGAAATAACTGGGATAGCTATTCCAGCACTCCGGGGAGTCCCTCTTTCTCAGTTCGAGGTTGACGAGCGATTTAAATGGATAGAGACACGCCAGACCACACGTGATGAAGATATGGCATATTGTCTTCTAGGCATTTTCGACGTCTTTATGCCGCTTATATATGGTGAGGGGAAGGAGAATGCGATCCGCCGGCTTAGAAAGGAGATCACCGACCATCAAGAAGGTACAGTACATCACTCGCGCCTTGATTTTAACTTTACTAAGTTAAGTACGTCTAGGAATGTCGCAGCTGCTCGCAGCCATCCCCTTTAGGCGCGACCCTGATTTTGTCAACCGAGGAGATATTCTTGACCAGATCGACCAGCGATGTTCCGAGCCGGCCGGCCGCGTGGCCCTCGTCGGCCTTGGCGGTGTTGGGTATGCGTCAATTCAGATATGACCATGTTATGGGTACTTGTGCTGACCTAAAGCAGCAAATCACAGCTTGCCATCGAATTCGCCCACCGAGTCGCTGCGGAGAAGACTGAAAGACGGATATTCTAGATTCATGCTGGCACAAAAGCGCGGGTTGAGGCTGGCTTCCGGGCGATCGCGGATGCCGTCCAACTGCCAGTCGAGAACCGGCCAACGACTGACATACCACAGCTTGTATATAATTGGCTGTCTAACGAACAGAATGGCAGATGGCTTATGGCCGTAGACAGCGCTGACGATCGTGATGTGTTTTACAGTTCTAATGGAGGCACAGGAGAGGATAAGCCCTTGGCGGAGTATTTACCGCAGAGTCGAAATGGATCCATCCTTGTCACGACACGTGACAAGGATCTGGCACGCAGGCTGACTGGGGACCACAAGAGCATTATCGAAGTCGGGACGATGGTACCGAGCGATGCTCTCTTGCTCTTTGAGAACAAGTTTGGTCTGCTTTCAGATTCTGACTCCGCCGCAGAGTTGGTGCAGGCGCTCGACTACTTTCCGCTAGCAATCAGCCAGGCGGCCAGTTATATACAGAAAATGACACCACGGAGCTCGGTCGGGAAGTACTTGGCGAAGTTCCGAGCGGGTGAACGCAAGAAGATTAGGCTTCTAGGACACGACAGCGGCGACCTGCGCCGGGATGGAAGCGCGTCAAACGCGATTCTCACAACCTGGCAGATTTCATTTCAGCATATCCGTACCAAGAGGCGTTCTGCCGCAGATCTGCTCTCTCTAATGAGCTTCTTTGATCGGCAGGGTATCCCCGAAGCACTCTTAAAATCTTCCAGATATCACCAGAACGCTGCACAACAGAGGGGACGTAGTGAGCTAGAAGACGCCGGATCTAATGGCAGCGACAGCGAGTCAGACGACACATTTGAAGATGATATAGCAATCTTAAGGGACTATTGTCTCATTATCCCAAACGACGATGGGGATGTGTTTGAGATGCACGGGCTTGTACAGTTATCGACAAGGAAGTGGCTAGAAGCCCGTAAACTACAAGAGAAATTCAAGCAGCAGTTTGTGTCGCTGATGGCCGCATCATTCCCAGAAGCGGATTACGCCAACTTGATGAGGTGTCAGAGTTTGTTCGCACATGTGGAAGCAGCAATGGATTTTCGGCCAGCTGATAACAGACTAGAAATAGCTTGGGCGACCCTTTTGTGTAACGGTGGATGGTATGCAAAATTGCAGGGCAAGTATAACATCGCAGAGCAAATGCTTTGTGAAGCAGGGAGAAGTTACAAAAGGATTTTAGGAAAAGAAAACAGGGCAACTTTAAAAAGTACATCATTATTTGCATCAGTGCTTCTGGATAAGGGCCTATGGGGGAAGGCCGAGAAACTGCTTGTCCAGGTGACAGAGACTAGTAAGACAAAGCTTGGGGCTGATCACCCGGATACATTGACTAGTATAGCCAACCTAGCGTTGACGTACAGGAACCAGGGCCGGTGGGAGGAGGCAGAGAAGCTCCTTGTGCAGGTGATAGAGACGAGCAAGGCAAAGCTTGGGGCTGATCATCCTGATACTTTGACTAGTATAGCCAACTTGGCAACGACGTTTTGGCACCAGGGACGGTGGGAGGAGGTGGAGAAGCTGGATATACAGGTGATGGAGACGATCAAGGCAAAGCTTGGGGCTGATCATCCTGATACTTTGACTAATATAGCCAACTTGGCAACGACGTTTTGGAACCAGGGACGGTGGGAGGAGGCGGAAAAGCTGGATGTACAGGTGATGGAGATGAGCAAGACAAAGCTTGGGGCTGATCATCCTGATACTTTGACTAATAT